>JAQNDB010001804.1:0-44270 GCA_029204045.2 Tillandsia leiboldiana | reverse complement strand
GTCCAAATCAGAGTGCGAACTAGAGTCCGGTATGTCTGTAAAACCGCGTTATCCACCTGAACCGTTAGTTACCTTCCGGAATTTATTTCGGGAGATTCCGGGGGGTCGGATTCAAACCGTTTCCGCCGCCATTCTCCGTTTTGCGAGCCCCATTAACTAAAAATCCCGCGGGCCCCGACGGTCTGTCCGGAAATAAGGAATTATTCGCTCATCCTCCAGTCCCCCGAAACGAAATGCGGAAATAACGAAACCAAAAGTAGACCCTTAAATAACTATTTTAAACCCCCAGCGGCTACTACAGAAAAGGTACTTAGGCTTTGGTGGTCCCGAGAACAATTGCAATGCACACCGTAGAGATAGTGCCTCCACAGTTTCAGAACGAAGACTACTGCGGGCAAGCTCAAAGTCATGGACGGGTAGTTCTGTTCGTAAATCCTTGAGTTGCCTTGAGGCATAGGCTATGACTCTTCTTGCTGCATTAGTACTCCTCCCAGTCCTATTCGCGATGCATCGCAGTAGACTTCGAGTCTTCCCCGGGGGGTGGTAAGGCAAGCACAGGCGCTCTTGTTAACCGCTTCTTAAGTTCTTCAAAATTCTCTTGGCATTGGGTCGTCAAATGAACTTTACTCCTTTGTTAGGCGGTTCAGAGGGGTCGCAATCTTCGAGAAACCCTCCACGAACGCCTGTAGTACCCTGCAAGGGCCAGGAAGTGCGCAACCTCTGTCACCGTGGTCGGCTGGGGTAGTCGGTCACCGACTCCACCTTCTTGGGATCCACTGCGACTCCCGCTGCTGAAATGATATGCCCCGAAATCCCACCTCGCGAAGCAAAACTCGCATTTCTAGTTTTTGCGAAAGTCCTGCTCCCTAAGAGTCTGTTAGAACAATTCGTAGGTGCCTCCTCGTGCTTCTCATCGGTGGTGGAGTAAAATTAGGATGTCGTCGATGAAGGACCACTACGACTGATCCGGAAGGGTCTGAAAACTCGGTTATCATGTCCATGAACACTGCTGGGGCATTGTAAGCCCCGAATGGCTATTGTGTGAACCGTATGGCCATACCGAGTCCGGAACGCCGTCTTCGGAATATCCTCTCTTGAAATCTGAGCGGGTGGTAGCCGACTGAAGGTCATCTCGAGAAGACAGTTGCACCCGCAGCTGGTAAAGGGTCATCAAATCTAGGTCGGGGATTACTGTTTTTCATGTGACATGTTGATTTCCGGTAGCGATGCACAACGCAAGCTCCGTCTTCTTTGTACAAAGAGTACAGGTGCGCCCAAGGGGACACACTCGGTCGATAAACCCCTGCCAGAAGGTCTCCAGCTGGCTTAAGTTCACTTCAGCTCGCGAAGGCATCCTGTAGGGAGGCCTTCTGTAGTTTTTATATAGGATCCACAAGGATCTAAATAGGTACTATCAAACAACTAGAGGGGGGGTGAATAGGTGTAATACTTATAAAACCAATCTCAGTGCAAAATAAAAACCAATGCGGAAAATAAAAACAGCACACCGAGATTTACGTGGAAACTCCAATCCAGGAGAAAAACCACGGGACCAACACGCAATAACAATCCACTAAGAATAGAAGAATAACAAGGTGATTACCGACTCCACGGACTCAACCCCTCCTTCAGCTTCTTCGGACCTTGCGCTGACCGGTTGGATATCCACGCAATAACAATCCCTAAGAAAAGAAGAATAACAAGGTGATTACCGTCTCCACGGATTTAACCCCTCCTTCAATTTCTTGGACCTCGCGCTCCACCGTTTTGCACGTCCACTGCACACGTTCGAATCCACGAACGCCACTCGAATCCACGAGCACACGTTTCGAATCCACGAAACGCCTTTAGCACACCGAATCCACGATGCCACGTCGAATCCACGACGCAAACTCAGTCGATAAGAATATTGACTTCGATGGTGATCCTTTGCTTAGATTCTCATTGAGGAACCGTAGAAGAAATCTCTAAGCAAAGATTAGATCAATTCGACAAAAGATATGTTCTTGAAAGAACCATCGAATTGACCTAAAAGAGGCTATAAAGAAGAACGATAAAAACCTAGCCTCTAGGGTTGCTCTCAAGTGTTTTATAAATTGATCGGCCGTAGCTCCCACGTTTTTGAGAAACCCTAAATGTCTATTTATAGTTTAGAAACCTTTGGAAAGAGATAAGAATCAAAAACATACCTTATCTGGAAATTTTCAGGACGGCGATCCGGATCGGATTTACTGCGATCCGGATCGTCGTAACGAGATTGACGATTCCAGAAAACCAAGGGTTCGGGATCCGGATTGCAAGGCCCGATCCGGATCGTTCATACAATTCAGCAAACCCATGTTCGGGATCCGGATCGGAATTGCCTGGATCCGGATCGAAATTGCCAATGAACAACAACCTTCGGGATCCGGATTGTTGGTCTGATCCGGATCCTGAACATGTCCCATGTCCAGTTTTTGATTTTTATGCAATTAAAAATTCATCCAAGTGTTTCTACACTATAAGAAAGTATTCGGATCACCACAATTATTTAGTTAAACATACCTGATCCTCTTGAATACTTTCTTCTTGAGATTGATGTAACTGATCCACAATTCTTCAACTTCAATCTTCAAGACTCAAGACACTGAGTGTCAACTTGAGCTCTTGTTGAATCTTCTCTAAGTCTTTGATTGCTGATTGACAATTTGATCCCTTTAAGACTCCGACTCAACTCACTGACTTGACTCACGAAATATGCCAATACCAAAATGCCGTAACAATCTCCCCCTTTGGCAATTTCGTGACAAAACCCAAAAATACATAAAAGCGCTCAAGTCACTCATCTTAAACCAAAAAGTCGAAATTCAATGTTATCACCAAAACATTGATTTTCTTTGCGTGAAAGATCCAATAAATACAAAATTACATTTGAACCAAACAGTCCTAGAACATACTCTATGACTTAGGACTTGGAGTCTTAAAGTGATGTAATTCCTGCAAAACAAAACTCCAAACAAAATCAAACGTTAGTCGTTAGAAATTAAAATCCTACATTTGATTCGTCCTTTTGGTTCTTTTGTTTTTCGGCTCTTTCAACCTTTTCTTTGTCTCCCCCTATCTTGAGCATCTCTAACATGTTCTCCATGTTCTCCATGTTCTCCCCCTGTCTTGAGCATTTATGTTCTCCCCCTTTGTGATACGATCATTATTTCTGTTCTCCCCCTTTTTGTCACAAATTGTCAAACAGTGAACATACTAGACAAAAGGAAATCACTAACAACATTAGTTCATAGAGAAAGAGAGATAAAAGCTCAGTTCTGGTATATAACAAAAATGCAGATTGCGTACCTGTACCAGAAAGCAAAAATCAAATAATTTCTTGAAACAAATCCAGATTTTAGAATCTTTTCAAATACCGATTTGTATTCCATCAAGAAATCAATTTAAGTGCTTTAAACAGTGAATTCACACAGATGTCATTCAATCCAATTAATTTCACAAAATTAAAAAGATTTACTCCAAAATCATGAAAAATAAAGGTAAAACATTATAAACCGTTTTTCATGTTATATTCATCAAACACAAGTCATCAAAAATAATCTTGAGATCCAAAGTCTATCAAGATGTAACGGATTTACAAAGATGACTTACAGAGATTTCCAAATGACATCAATTTGATTTCTTACCCTTTCAAATTTGAGATAAGCACTAAAATACCTAAGGGTGGCTCTTTGAGCATCTTTCAACTATCCCACCTTATACCAACCAGGAGATTGTTCAAAATATAAGAGCTTTGCATATAAATCTCCAAATGCTTCAACTAAAAAATTTCATAAATATTTTCAAGCATCCATAACATGTGGTAGCTTCACACACAAACCGGACGACCGGGGTGGCAGCTCTTTCCAACATGTGGTGGTAGTTTTCACACTCCTTTCGGATGTAACTCTTTCCACATCTTTTGCAAATCATTTCAATACCCTTGTAAGAATGCAATCTCTTACGTGAAAGAATTAAATCCCAAATTTTAGTCTATCGGTTGTCTCACGTTTATCACAATGAATTCACACAACCGAGATAGATTAAGCATCTAAAGATCACACATGATTTCTAAAATTTGATGCTTATAATATCAAAAACTCCTATAATGAAGTATCTTCAAGATTATGATTATGGAGTAAAGTTGATAATCCAAATAAAATTAATTTGGAGTGAATAAAAGTGAAGCCCTTTTTATTCAATGCACTTGTTCAGTAAAAACCCTTTTGTTCAAAAACAAAGTATAAAAACGAAGAGCATTGAAAAACATGTAATGCAAAGATTAAGAAAAATATGAAGGGAAAACCAATCAAAGCATTACATACAGTCATAAGCTATTTAGAACTTAAGACAAGGAAAGATATCACCTTTCCGAATCCAAAATCGCTGGATTTTGGGTTGTCTTGATTCGTTGTGGCCGGGGGTTGTCCGCTTTGACTGTTGATCCACCTTAGGTCTTTGCCTCGCAGTGATCCACTTGTATGATTGATGTTGTGGCTCGGACCTTTGGTGGGTTGAGTGAACTCCTTTGACTTGATGTGTCTTTTGATTCCGTTGAGTTCGCTCCGTAGATGAAGTTGCCGAAGGACTCTTCTTTCTCTTTTTCGGGCAATTCTTCACCAAATGTCCTTCAAGTCCACATAAGTGACAAGTTCTTCCTTTCAATTTCATTGTGGAACTTGAAGCATGCACAGTTTGGTCCTTTTTAAATCCCAAACCAACCTTGCTTGTTTGACCTAATCCGGACATACAATCAAGTTTCTTGGAACCGGTTGAAAGCCTTTGTATGTCGGATTTAAGTTGATGAACTTGCTTGGTCAAAGCTTGGTTGGTGACATGAATCTCCTCAAACTGTTTTTCTAGAAAATCAATCTTGTTAATATGGGAATTAACGATCGTTTCCGATTGATTTATCTTTTCTTGGAGGATTTTATTATTATCCAATAAAAGCTCTCGTTCCTCCTCGAGATCATGAAGTTTGATCTTTAAAGCATGATTCTCGTCTTGATTCTCAAGTCGTTGCTTCCTCAACTTCTTGATATGCTTGGCCATCTTCTTAGATTCCGCAAGAAGTTGTTGATATGCCTCAACGAGTTCTTCTTCGTCCGACTCCCCCTCACTTGATGACTCTCCGCCGGATGTTGATGTTTCATGCAAAATCAAAGGAATAGAGTCAGTGACTAAAGATGATAAACAACATTAGAAGAGGGAATTTGAGAGGCATGTAAGGCAACGACTTTTTCCTCTTTACTTGAGGTCGATTCATTAGAAGTAGAATCGTCCCAAGTTTTCGCTTGCAAAGCCTTCTTTTTATATGATTTCGGAGAAGGACAATCCGTTGAAAAATGGCCGTAGCCTTTGCATCGATAGCATTGGATTTCCCCTTCGAAATCATCTTTTTCTTTAGAAGGTTTTGCAAAGCTTTTGAGGTTAGAGGATTTAGAACCCGATGATCCTTTAGAAGGTTTCGTGGATGAAGATCCATCGGTTCGATTCTTCCAAAATTTCCGACGAAATTTCTTTGTGATCCGCGCCAATTGTTCTTCAAAATCGGCAAAAGAGATTTCATCGTCGGAACTTGATTCGCTATCTTCTTCCTTTGTTGATTTGAATGCAATACCTGTAAGCTTAGAAGAAGACTTGGAAGAAACTTGATTAGTAGGAAAAGTCATTTCATAAGTTTGCAAAGCACCTACTAATTCCTCTACACTCATCTCATCCGGATGACTAACGGTTTCAATGGCGGTAACCTTTGCCCTAAACCGTTCCGGAAGAGTCCGAAAGTATCTTTCTTACAATTTTCGACTCCGGGATCTTTTCTCCTAAATTAGCACTTGTATTTATTACATCTTGAAGTCTAGTGTAATAATCTGTAAACCATTCATGCTCTTCCATATGAATAGAGTCAAATTGACTTGTAAGCATCTGGAGCTTTTGAATTTTTACAAGATTAGTACCCTCATGTGTAATTTTGAGAATATCCCAAATTTCCTTCGCGGTTTCACACGCGGAATTCTTGTGAACTCAGTCGAGGAAAGAGAATTAAATAAAGCGTTCATACCTTTCCCATGTAAGAAGATTTTTCAAATTCCTCTTTGGACCATCTAGAGCGAGGTTTTGGGGTAGTAGAATTTCCTACTTCCTCAACAGATGCACCCAACCGTATTCCACGGATTGCCATACCCGCTCATCAATTGCGATGAGAAAAGCCCTCATCCGCACTTTCCAATAAGCATAATTAGTCCCATCAAAAGAGGAGGTCTAAAAATATTACCACTTTCACCCGACCATGAAGATAACCTAAAACCCGCTCCGATACAATTGTAGGTTTTTTATATAGGATCCACAAGGATCTAAATAGGTACTATCAAACAACTAGAGGGGGGGGTGAATAGGTGTAATACTTATAAAACCAAATCTCAGTGCAAAATAAAAACCAATGCGGAAAATAAAAAAGCACACCGAGATTTACGTGGAAACTCCAATCCAGGAGAAAAAACCACGGGACCAACACGCAATAACAATCCACTAAGAATAGAAGAAATAACAAGGTGATTACCGACTCCACGGACTCAACCCCTCCTTCAGCTTCTTCGGACCTTGCGCTGACCGGTTGGATGTCCACGCAATAACAATCCACTAAGAAAAGAAGAATAACAAGGTGATTACCGTCTCCACGGATTTAAACCCCTCCTTCAATTTCTTCGGACCTCGCGCTCCACCGTTTGCACGTCCACTGGACACGTTCGAATCCACGAACGCCACTCGAATCCACGAGCACACGTTTCGAATCCACGAAACGCCTTTAGCACACCGAATCCACGATGCCATGTCGAATCCACGACGCAAACTCAGTCGATAAGAATATTGACTTCGATGGTGATCCTTTGCTTAGATTCTCATTGGGGAACCGTAGAAGAAATCTCTAAGCAAAGATTAGATCAATTCGACAAAAGATATGTTCTTGAAAGTGTTACGGAATTTGAGTTGGCGTAGTTTCGTGAAAGTTTCAAGTCCTGAAGATTGAAGGTGAAGAAAAGTTGAATCATTAACTCAATCTCAAGAAAGAAGAATTCAAAAGGATCAGGTATGTTTAACTAAAGAATTTGTGTGATCCGAATACTTCTTGTAGTGTAGAAACACTTGGAAGAATCTTTCATTGCATAAAAATCAAAAACTGGACTTGGGACATGTTCAGGATCCGGATCAGGTTGTTCGATCCGGATCCCGAAGGTGGTTCATTCATACATCGTCGCAATCCGGATCGTAGTCTCTTGATCCGGATCCCGAACGTTGAGTTTACCATCTATCTTGAACGATCGGATCTTGCTTCGCAATCCGGATCCCGAACGTTGATGTTTGGTGAACTGTATGAACGATCCGGATCGTAGTCACATGATCCGGATCCCGAACCTTCGTTTTTCTGGAATTGGCTGTTTTGTTATGACGATCCGGATCCTAGTTATCACGATCCGGATCGCCGTCCGTAAAAATCCAGAAATAGTTGGTTTTTGATTCTTATCTCCTTCCTAGGGTTCTAACCTATATATACACCCTATGTCTCTCTTTCTAGGGTGAATCCACATAGCCGTCATTTTCTTGTATCATCTTATACGGCTATAGATCCACATATAGAGAAGAAAGGAAATCATTAGAGAATACTCTATGTTTCTTCATCTATATTGATTAGTTTGATTCTAGGTTTTCATACTCACATCTTGAGTTGAATCAAACTAATGAATACTTAGATGGTATTTCCGATCTATCTTTGATCTAAGTATTCGGCGGATCATCACCACCCAAAAACAACGATTTTCCCCAAAAATCGGCGCGTGGATTCGCGTGTCCTTGTGGATTCAAGGTTCAATCGCTCTCGTGGATTCGGAGCGAGGCACGTTCGTGGATTCGAACGGTGCTATTGGGTGAAGACCGTGGATTCGGTCGGACGTCGTGGATTCGACGTTGGACGCCGTGGATTCGGCGTTGGGCGCAGATCGTGGATTCGAGAAGCGTCGGAGCGAGCGGAGAAGATCCTCTAGGAGCGTATGAAAAGGTTGAGTCGTAAGTGTGTACGGTAAATCACCTTGTACGTGTTTTAATTCTAGTGGATTTCTGCCGTGTTATCGGTCCCGTGGTTTTTTACTCCGGTGATGGAGTTTTCCACGTAAAAATCTTGCGTGTTATTTTATTTTCCGCATTGGGTTTTATCGCAACGATTTTTGGAGTGTTTATACGTTTACACCTATTCACCCCCCTCTAGGTGTTTCTTCCCCTATTTAGATCCGTATTATATACGACCCAACAAGTGGTATCAGAGAGGGAATAGGGTTGTGAACAATGGTTGAAGGTGGAAACATCAATCGACCCCCTTTCTTTGATGGAACAAATTATGCGTACTGGAAAGTACGGATGAAAGCCTTTTTATCTTCCATCGACGAAAGGGTGTGGCATTCTATTGAATCAGGATGGTCTAATCCAACTGAACTTATCTCTGATGTTCACACCTTAAAACCTAGGTCGAAATGGACCAAGGAAGAGTTTGAGTTATCTTCTTACAATGGCAAGGGAATTAATGCTATTTTTAATGCCTTATCTCAAACTGAATTCTCTCGCGTCTCGGCATGTGAGACTGCGAAAGAAATCTGGGATGTTCTCCAGGTTACACATGAGGGAACTAACCTCGTGAAGATTCAGAAACTGCAGATGCTTACGAGCAAGTTTGACTCTATCTTGATGGCAGAAAATGAATCTTTCACGGACTACTATACACGATTGCAAGACATCGTAAACTCATGTGCTAATCTGGGAGAGAAGATTCCAGAATTTAAGATTGTAAGAAAAATCTTAAGAACTCTTCCTGAACGATTTCGCCCAAAGGTTACTGCCATTGAAACTATTAAACACCCGGACGAAATACGTGTAGAAGAATTAGTTGGTTCATTACAAACATATGAAATGACTTTTAATACTAACAATTCTTCTGGAAAAGCATCCACTTCTAAGTCTTCAGGTTATGCGTTGAAAACAACTAAGGAAGAAGACGCGGATACATCCTCCTCGGACGATGACGAGAACCTTTCTATGGAGGAATTTGAGAAGCAGCTCGCTCTCTTGACGAGGAATTTTCGCCGCAACTTTCGAAGGGGTAATTCAAGCAAATCTCCATCCTTCGGAAAGTGGAACAAAGGCAAGGGTACTCCAAGTCACAAGTCAAGAAAGCAGGAGAACTTCTCAAAGGATAAGAAAAGTTCAGAAGGACAACTGCAATGCTTCAAATGTCGAGGCTACGGCCACATTGCAACGGAGTGTCCTAACAAGTATCCGGCAAAGAAGAAGGCGATGCAAGTCGTCACTTGGGATGACAACTCAACGTCAAATGAGTCGTCTTCAAGTGATGAAGAAAAGAGCTCCACGGCATTCCACGCGTCCACATCTTCACCATTCATGTGCTTTATGGCAACTACGTCTGAATCATTGTCCAACTCCACTGTTGAAAAGAATGCAATGGACAATGAATCGGATGATTCGGAAGGTGAAGATTTTGCTCTAGCCTACCACAGACTTTTGAGGGACTCAAAGAAAGTGGCTAAGCAAAACAAGAGTTTGAGAGGGAGAGTGCATGATCTCGAAGAAGAAGCAAAAAGAGCGACTTCTCTCTCAAACGCTCTTGAAGTGGAAAGGGAAAACCTGATAAAAGAAAATGCTTCCCTTCAAGAGTCCAATGAGCAACTTGAGAAGGAACATACAAATCTGGTGGATAACGCGAATCACTTCTCAAAGCTCTACAACGAGGCTCGACAGGATAACCTGGAAATGACAAAGACCATTTTCCAACTCAAGAATGACTTACAGCGATTCTCTTCAGGAAGGAGTAAGTTGGATAGACTTCTTGGTCTTGGTCAATCAAATAGGTTCGGCCTCGGATACACTCAAACTGGAAACAGTCCAAGTTTGAGTGGGACAGTTTTTGTGCCTCAGTCGGTATCTCCTCCTCCGACACCGGAATTCAAGACAAACAATGACAACAAACCTACTTCATCCTCTTTGGGATCGTCAAGATATAAGGTATGTTTTCGTTGTGGTGTTTCAGGGCACATAAGAAGATATTGCAAGACGGGAGTCGAACGCTCATCTCAAGCACCTCTTGCATCAACTACCAAAAAGGCTCCTTTCCGGAAATCAAAGCAAAACTTTTCAAATGAAAAGAGACTTGGTAGTTCACCGCACAAGACGACTTCATCAAGGAGCAACAATCGTTTTAACAAAACGCTTTCACCTAGGCACAAAACTTCACGACCATTACAGACGCATTCCAAAAAGGCTTGGGTGCGCAAAGGAATCATCTCGTGTACCTCCGAGTACTCCGTTTCAACAAACGCTACGAATCTCCAAGGATCATCCGGAATCGAACATCATTGGAGATCCACAAGAAGGAGTTAGAACTCGAAGGCAGTTGGTTTGCGGACTTGCTTGCTACGTATCTTTAATCGAACCAAAGACAATAGATGAAGCTCTTCAGGATGACTACTGGATTAAAGCAATGCAGGAAGAGCTCCATCAATTTGAGCGAAACAAAGTCTGGGAATTAACGAAGCCTCCAAAGCAACATAATGTGATAGGTACCAAATGGATCTTCAAGAACAAGAAAGATGAAGATGGTACTATCATCAGGAACAAGGCACGACTAGTTGCTCAAGGCTACTCTCAAGTAGAAGGTATAGACTTTGACGAAACTTTCGCCCCTGTAGCTAGACTCGAGTCCATTCGTATATTGTTTGCTATTGCTTGTCATTTTAAAATCAAATTATTTCAAATGGACGTCAAGAGCGCATTTCTAAATGGGTTTTTAAATGAGGAAGTTTATGTAGCTCAACCGAAAGGTTTTGTAGATCATAAACAACCTAACCATGTTTTTCGTTTGAAAAAGGCTCTTTACGGTCTGAAACAAGCACCGCGAGCATGGTACGAAAGGTTAACAAAGCACCTTTTGGAGAAGGGCTATACTCGAGGGGGAGCTGACAGGACTCTCTTTGTGAAGCATTATCAAAATAATTTCATTGTAGCACAAATCTATGTCGATGACATTGTATTTGGTGCAACAAAAGATAATGATGCTTCTAAATTCGCGGAGACCATGGAAAGCGAATTTGAGATGTCCATGATGGGCGAACTGTCTTATTTTCTTGGATTGCAGATTAAACAAAATGATGAAGGTATTCACTTGAGTCAATCCAAGTATGCACTGGAGTTGGTCAAAAAGTTTGATCTAGAAAATTGTAAAGATTTTCCAACTCCAATGGGAACTAGCCACAAGGGACTTGGAAGTGAATCACATAGTGAGAATGTAGACGAGAAACTGTATAGAAGTATGATTGGAAGTCTACTTTACCTCACGGCTAGTCGCCCGGATATATCCTTTAGTGTTGGGATTTGCGCGAGATATCAATCAGCACCAAAGGAGGTTCACCTGAAAGCGGTGAAACGGATCATCCGGTACATCAAAGGATCAATTAACTTCGGAATTTGGTATCCTATGGGAACAAGTCTGGACATTGTTGGATACTCAGATGCCGATTGGGCAGGATCAGTGGATGATCGGAAAAGCACGAGTGGTGCATGCTTCTATCTTGGCCATTGCCTTGTTGCATGGCACAGTAAAAAGCAGAATTGCATAGCACTCTCGACTGCCGAAGCGGAATACATTTCAGCTGGAAGTTGCTCAACTCAACTCATTTGGATGAAAAGCGTATTGAGTGACTTCCGCATTTCAGCATCTTCGGTAACAATACTTTGTGACAACACTAGTGCTATTAACATTTCTAAAAACCCTGTGTTGCACTCTAGAACAAAACATATTGAACTAAGATATCATTTTCTTAGAGAGCTAGTTGAATCAAATACTCTTCAACTTTCATATGTTTCAACTGAAGATCAATTAGCTGACTTTCTAACAAAACCTTTGGATCAAAAACGTTTTATTCATTTACGAAAAGCAATTGGGATGCTTTCCTTGAAATAATCTTCTTTTTGAAATCTTTGCTTAGGATAGGTTTTGTATTTGTATTTGTTTTGTTCTATTCAATATCTATGTTTGTACATAGGACATTAATTGAGCATAGATCATAATTGACTTTAATTGCATCTGTTCACACATTTAGAAATTTATTATGCTTTTGCCATCATAATATTTCATTGTTGCAATGATCGTTTATGTTAATTAAATCATCTTCTAAAGTGATCAAAGTCAATTTCTCTCTCAATGATCTCTTGGTATAGTCATTATCTTATTTGACTGTTTAGTCGAGTATGAAATCGAGATCAATTTTTGGTTGAATACTTTATATCTTAAATAATTGATAGCCAATTGAGGGGGAGTCAAAGATAATGTAAAATGCTCAAAAGATGTGGAAAGAGTTACATCCCAATGAGGAGTGTGAAAACTACCACCACATGGAGGAAAGAGCTACCACCTCGGTCGTCCGAGTATTGTGTGCAGCTACCACATGTATACCAAGCATGGTTGTTCAAATTTTTTTTGATTAAGTAAAATGCATATTGAAATACTTGACTCTGTCAAATTTCAAGGTTGGTATAAGGTGGGATTTTAAAGAAAGATGCTCAAAGAGCCACTCTCTTCAACAGATTGTCTAGAAATATTATCTACCATATTTGGGATTTCAAACATCTATTGATCTTTGTATTTCATTTTCTTTACTGAATTGATGATTTGATAAAGGCATTACTCATAAGATCAAGTTAGATGTGATTGAAGGTGTTCAACTTTAAGGGATTTAATTTTTGTAGATTTTCGTTTCATTTTTGGATATTATTGATAGATTTGGCATAATCTAATTCTTGTTGTATGAAACGATGATTTTTGTTTAAAGTTGATACACATTTGTGCTTACAATCTTTTTCTGGATTTTCCTGAATTTCTCTGAAATTTTCTAAAGAAAAAGTTGGGGCCGATCCGGATCGGGCAAGGTGATCCGGATCCCGAACGCAGGTTTTCTCCTGCGGGCTGACGATCCGGATTGGACCTGCCGATCCGGATCCCGAACGCAGTTTTCTCACTGCGGGTAGCCGATCCGGATCGCAAGCTCGGGAGGATCCGGATCGCGGCTAGGTTTTTATAAAGAACAAAAGGGTTTTGATTTCTTTTACTCCAATCTTTTGTTCAAAAGTTTCCAGAGCGCTTCTCTCTAGATTTCATCCTCCTTGGTAGCTTTCAAACTCAAAGTTCTTCAATTCCAAGTAAGTTTTATTGATCAAAATCTCGGTTTTTCACCGTTTTTTCTCTTTTCCTCCTCAAACGCACGATTTTCTTGGATCAACTTTGTTTGTGGATGGTTTTTGATCAAATTTCTTTTGAAATAAGAACTCTGGGTAGATTAGTTTTGATTATATGCAAGGTTTTCTCCTGATTAACGGATTTTTAGGCTTCGATTTCTAAAATTTCGGTTTTAGGGCATATAATAAGGATTTTCGAAATTCATGCAATTGATCTATTTTTAAAAGTCCTTTTGCAAAACTAATTTGATTCTTAGTCTCTCTACATGATAATGATTCTTTGGATACAATTTTTTCAATTTTTGAAAACTAAGAATTTTTGTGTTCTTGAGTTGGTTTTCACAGGACACCTTCTTAACTCAAGCACTTTGATCAATGGCACTTAATTCAATGAGTTTCTCTTGGTTAATCCTTCTCCTGGCTTCAATGATGCACACAAGTACATCTGTTAAAAGGGAACCAGATGATTCAACTCCAAACAAGACGAAAAATGCAGAGGAAGACAGCTCAGACTATGATGATGAAGAATGGGATGAATTCTTCAAAGATGTTCAACAGAAAATTGATGAGGAAAATAGGAAATCTGTCAAGGGCAAAAGGCTAATGAAATCTGCATCAACAACTAAGCAATATACGAGACGGAAGACTGTCCAATGGAGTGAAAGTCAGCCTAGTAGGCCTCTCACCAGAGCTCGCTCACTCTCTGGAATTCTACAAACTGAATCTCCATGGGTTACGGGACCGGATGCCCCATCTGGATCTACACAGCATCCATCACACACGAAGAGACAGGCTACAGACGCTGATGTGTTGGAATCGCTTCGACAGGAACAACAAAGACTGTCTGCTGAACAAGAAAGAATGTCGAAGGAACTTCAGCAACTTTCCTCTAAACAGAAGAAGATCAAGAAGAAGTGCTCAACTATTTCGACAATGCTTAAAGGGATTTTGAGCAAGCTCAGTTGTACCAGCTCCGACTCCTCCGACTCAACTGCACCTTCCTTTTTCTTCTTTTTGTGCAGGATTTTGATTTTAGGATTTAGTCTTATACTTACTTTTAGCTTAGTTCTCAGGTTTTACGTTTTATTGGAACTTTTTCACTCTCCTAACATTTCGTAGTCTTAACTACATTTTGGCTTTGTTTTGTGACAAAAAGGGGGAGAGAGTTGTTGAGAACTTTGAACAATGATGATGATGTGCATGAACATCAAGGTAAGGGAACTTGAACAATTGATTGTGAAAATCTTGATGATGAAGATTTTGTATACATCAAGGTAAGTATGATCTCAACTTCAACTTGAGGTTTTTCAGCTGTATGAATGCATGCCTCGACTAACTATTTGCTAACTATTTGGGCATGTAATATAACTAACAAGTTGATGTTCACTAACAAGTTTGTGACACTTGGTTTTTGATTGCATAGAAGATATGTTGGTTCTTAACTCTGATCAATTACATATCTATATATATATAAGTTTGTCACAAACATGTTCATGACATTTGGTTTTTACGTGCAAAGAAGATATGTTGGTGTTTCTTTAACTATGATCAGTTTACATATCTGAATATAAATGTCATGGTAAGTATAAATGAGTTTAAACTTCATCTCTGCTTGTGGTTTTTGAATAATACAAAATTCTTGAGGTATCTAACGATTTCTTTTGTCAAGAATGATTTCTTTTTGCAGAGAGTACAGATGTCTAAGTCTAGAGTCTGTTTTAGGAGTTTAACTCATGTATTGTATTTTGGATCTCCATTGTAAATTTTTGTTGTATGGTGATAGCAACAAAAATATCTTTTTGAATTTTCTTTAGTGGATCTATGTTTTGTCACGAAACCGCCAAAGGGGGAGATTGTTACGGAATTTGAGTTGGCGTAGTTTCGTGAAAGTTTCAAGTCCTGAAGATTGAAGGTGAAGAAAAGTTGAATCATTTAACTCAATCTCAAGAAAGAAGAATTCAAAAGGATCAGGTATGTTTAACTAAAGAATTTGTGTGATCCGAATACTTCTTGTAGTGTAGAAACACTTGGAAGAATCTTTCATTGCATAAAAATCAAAAACTGGACTTGGGACATGTTCAGGATCCGGATCAGGTTGTTCGATCCGGATCCCGAAGGTGGTTCGTTCATACATCGTCGCAATCCGGATCGTAGTCTCTTGATCCGGATCCCGAACGTTGAGTTTACCATCTACCTTGAACGATCCGGATCTTGCTTCGCAATCCGGATCCCGAACGTTGATGTTTGGTGAACTGTATGAACGATCCGGATCGTAGTCACATGATCCGGATCCCGAACCTTCGTTTTTCTGGAATTGGCTGTTTTGTTATGACGATCCGGATCCTAGTTATCACGATCCGGATCGCCGTCCGTAAAAATCCAGAAATAGTTGGTTTTTGATTCTTATCTCCTTCCTAGGGTTTCTAACCTATATATACACCCTATGACTCTCTTTCTAGGGTGAATCCACATAGCCGTCATTTTCTTGTATCATCTTATACGGCTATAGATCCACATATAGAGAAGAAAGGAAATCATTAGAGAATACTCTATGTTTCTTCATCTATATTGATTAGTTTGATTCTAGGTTTTCATACTCACATCTTGAGTTGAATCAAACTAATGAATACTTAGATGGTATTTCCGATCTATCTTTGATCTAAGTATTCGGTGGATCATCACCACCCAAAAACAACGATTTTTCCCAAAAATCGGCGCGTGGATTCGCGTGTCCTTGTGGATTCAAGGTTCAATCGCTCTCGTGGATTCGGAGCGAGGCACGTTCGTGGATTCGAACGGTGCTATTGGGTGAAGACCGTGGATTCGGTCGGACGTCGTGGATTCGACGTTGGACGCCGTGGATTCGGCGTTGGGCGCAGATCGTGGATTCGAGAAGCGTCGGAGCGAGCGGAGAAGATCCTCTAGGAGCGTATGAAAAGGTTGAGTCGTAAGTGTGTACGGTAAATCACCTTGTACGTGTTTTAATTCTAGTGGATTTCTGCCGTGTTATCGGTCCCGTGGTTTTTTACTCCGGTGATGGAGTTTTCCACGTAAAAATCTTGCGTGTTATTTTATTTTCCGCATTGGGTTTTATCGCAACGATTTTTGGAGTGTTTATACGTTTACACCTATTCACCCCCCTCTAGGTGTTTCTTCCCCTATTTAGATCCGTATTATATACGACCCAACAGAAAGAACCATCGAATTGACCTAAAAGAGGCTATAAGGAAGATCGATAAAAACCTAGCCTCTAGGGTTGCTCTCAAGAGTTTTATAAAAAGATCGGCCGTAGCTCCCCCGTTTTTGAGAAACCCTAAATGTCTATTTATATTTTAGAAACCTTTGGAAAGAGATAAGAATCAAAAACATACCTTATCTGGAAATTTTCAGGACGGCGATCCGGATCGGATTTACTGCGATCCGGATCGTCGTAACGAGATTGACGATTCCAGAAAACCAAGGGTTCGGGATCCGGATTGCAAGGTCCGATCCGGATCGTTCATGCAATTCAGCAAAGTCCCATGTTCGGGATCCGGATCGGAATGGCCTAGGATCCGGATTGAAATTGCCAATGAACAAGTACCCTTCGGGATCCGAATTGCAAGGTCTGATCCGGATCCTGAACATGTCCCATGTCCAGTTTTTTATTTTTATGCAATTAAAAAATCATCCAAGTGTTTCTACACTATAAGAAAGTATTCGGATCACCACAATTATTTAGTTAAACATACCTGATCCTTTTGAATACTTTCTTCTTGAGATTGATGTAACTGATCCACAATTCTTCAACTTCAATCTTCAAGACTCAAGACACTGAGTGTCAACTTGAGCTCTTGTTGAATCTTCTCTAAGTCTTTGATTGCTGATTGACAATTTGATCCCTTTAAGACTCCGACTCAACTCACTGACTTGACTCACGAAATATGCCAATACCAAAATGCCGTAACACCTTCGTGATTGGTCGTGTGCCGGGTGGAAGCTCAATAGGAAAAACAACTTCTCGCTCGGGGGGTAAACCAGGTAGTTCGGCCGGAAAGACATCTGGGAAGTCCCTCACCACAGGGATGTCGGAGAGTGCCGTAGAGGATCCGGTGGCCAGGGCCACCGACACCAAGTAGGCCATACACCCGCCCTCAACCAACTTCCTGGCTCGGGATGCAGGAATCATGGAAGAAAAGGAAACGCTCTTGCATGCCAAGTACACGTTCTCCGGAAAATCGGGGTACATCAGCCGCACCTCGCGCTTCTCGCAGGCGATGACTGCAAGGTACCACGTGAGCCAATCCATTCCGAGCACTACATCATACTCTTTCAATGGAATGACTACCAGATCCCAGGGGCACGGGAGCCTTCCCATCTATATAGGGCAGGAAGGTACAAGGTTGCGTGCCTCCAAGGATCCCCCCGCGGTGTGAACGGTCATCACACTGGGTAAGGGTCTCAACTCAAAATCATGGGTCAGTGCGAAGTCACGAGACATAAACGAGATGGTCGCCCCGGTGTCGAAAAGGGTTCTAGCGCGATAAACAAAAGCAAGAGTGATACCTGCGACGACGTGCTCGGACGGGCGTGTCTCCTGCTGACCCATCGAATAGACGCGGCCTCCCGAAGGTGGTGGCTTGTCCCCTGCAGATCGGGGTGCTGGCGGTCTGGGGGCCGACGTCATCGGAGCTTTCCCTCGCCCTGCGTGCTGGGGTGAAGGCACGGAGGCTGCTGAAGATGTGGTGCCTTGGTTCAGGGGGCAGTTGAAACGGAAGTGCCCCTGCTTGCCACATCGGAAACAATGGTCCTGTCTCTTGGAGCAATCCATCACTCGGTGCGCCCCGCCGCAGATCACGCAAGGACGATCCTCTGAACGTTGTCCCTCTCCTGGCGCTCCCCTGGTCCTCTGCTGGGGCCTCCACCGCTTAGGGGGCCGATTCCCGCTGGAGGAGCCCCCTCCCCCTGAAGTCGTCTGGGTCCGCTTCCTGTCGTCTTGCTGGTGGGGGCCTTCCCTTCGGGCGCGCGTGACGGCAAAGCCTCGCTGAACAATGGTGGCTCGGTCGACCACCTTCTGAAAGGTATGCTGCCGCGTCCACCACTTGGAAAATGTCAGTCCTCAATCCATCCACAAACAGTTGCGCCTTATGGGATTCATCCCGAATGACGAACGGGACACAGTTCGCCAGTCTCACGAACTCCCTCTGGTACTCCATTACTGTTTTGGTTCCCTGCCTGATGTGGTTGAGGTCGTCCTCCAGTTGTTTCTTCACGCTGTTGGTAAAGAACGCCCCGAACAGCTGCTGTTTAAAGGTAGTCCATGACGGAAGGGTAGCGCCCGTCGTAGAGCCGGGGCGTACAGTGTTCCACCAAATGCGGGCATTCCCCTCGAGTAAGTGGGCAGCCAGGGGGACCCGCTCGTGGTCTTCCATCAATAGGTCCTCGAATAATTTCTCCATCGTGTCCACCCACTTCTCCACGACCCAGGGGTCTGTCGTGTCCCCCTCAAACACTGGCGGGTCGTACTTCTTGAAGTCGGCCAGGTTGGCGCGCACGCGGTCTCGCTCGTTTGGTAGATTCGCCCCCTCCTTCGCGACGTTAGCGGTTGCGGCGGAAGTGGGTAACACTACCGTCACACTCGGAGCAATTCCAACGATTGGTGTCGTCGCCGGTCCTGCCGTTGCCGTCGAAGGGGCCACCTCTGGCGCCGTCAGTTGGGTTAAGGGCACCTCAGGCGCCGAGGCCCGGGTAGGGGCAGCCCCTCCTTCGGTCTCCATCGTCGGCGGTCCCATCGCCGGTGTAGCTGGCCCCGGGAGAGGGCCCGGGGCAACCTCCGCCGTCGCAGCGGCCTGCTGTTGCTGCGTCAGTTGGCGCACGCGGTCGTTCAGGGCTGCCAACTGCCCCGCCATCTCCCGTAGCTGCTGCCTCAGGAGCTGATTCTCCGCGGTCGTCGCTACCGCTGCGTCCGCCCCTGTGTCCTCGGCTGTGGATCTAGTCCTGGCCATGATCTGAACATTTGCACGAACCAGTTACTCCTAGTTTAAACAAAACGGAACACCGCTAACGCTGGCCCTAAAAGGGAGAAAAGAAAAAGAACACTAATCCCCCCCCCTTTCTCTCAACGAGCACTCGCGTTTTATTTATCTATCCCCCAGTTTACTTTATTAATCAGTAGCCAGAGTATTGCCCCCAGTGACTAGAAATAGCATGATAAGCATAAGAGAAACAATAATAGGGCAAACCACAAAACCGGAGCAACCATCCCTCTCATGCATCATCCACATTAACCACACCCTGTATCAAAACAACATCGGGCACCTTTCCCGATGTCCACCGCCGAGAACCTGCCTCGGCCGCCGAGCACCTGCCTCGACATCACCGCTCACACCCCCCACGAATGGGGGCCCCCATTCCTAACGCCACCGTCGCGTGGGGTACACGGGTCAACGTACCACTTTTCCGGAAAAGCACACCCTTGCGGTGGCCAAACCGCTGGTGTGCGTGTAGCAAAACTTGAGCCTCAGATTGATATTAAGTACAATAACATAACAGGGTTAGTGCATAAACAGAAGGAGACTAACAATTCCACCTTGCCCCAACATGCTATTTCTAACAGTAAATCCCTATTCCCACAATCCCCGGGAATGTACCCACCTTGTGTGCGTCGTCCTGCGTTCGTCCAGTCTGCGTCCGTGCACCAGTCGCCAACAGCGTCCCGCACTCCTGAAGGAACATGGGCAAGTCAAGACTTAGAGGTCCGAAACTCACATCGACTCCCAACAGCGTGCGGCAGAGTTCCCCGCATGGCACTGGCCCGTGCGGCGCGCACTCCGCCTGGGCACAGCCCCGCGCGGCACCAGCCCGCGCGGGCGCCCCTCCTGCGGGCGGCCCCGCGCGGCCGAGCGCCGCGCGGGCGCGCTGCCCGCGGTGCGGGGCGACCCCGCGCGGCACCAGCCCGCGCCGGCGCCCCTCCTGCTGGCGGCCCCGCGCGGCCGAGCGCCGCGCGGGCGCGCTGCCCGCGGTGCGGGGGCGACCCCGCGCGGCACCAGCCCGCGCGGTCGCCCCTCCTGCGGGCGGCCCCGCGCGGCCGAGCGCCGCGCGGGCGCGCTGCCCGCGGTGCGGGGCGACCCCGCGCGGCACCAGCCCGCGCGGGCGCCCCTCCTGCGGGCGGCCCCGCGCGGCCGAGCGCCGCGCGGGCGCGCTGCCCGCGGTGCGGGGCGACCCCGCGCGGCACCAGCCCGCACGGGCGCCCCCCCTGCGGGCGGCCCCGCGCGGCCGAGCGCCGCGCGGGCGCGCTGCCCGCGGTGCGGGGCGACCCCGCGCGGCACCAGCCCGCGCGGTCGCCCCTCCTGCGGGCGGCCCCGCGCGGCCGAGCGCCGCGCGGGCGCGCTGCCCGCGGTGCGGGGCGACCCCGCGCGGCACCAGCCCGCGCGGGCGTCCCTCCTGTGGGCGGCCCCGCGCGGCCGAGCGCCGCGCAGGCGCGCTGCCCGCGTTGTGGGGCGACCCCGCGCGCCACCTGCCCGCGCGGGCGCCCCACCCGCGGCCGGCCCCGCGCGGCGGTGCGCGACGGCACCGCCCCTCCTCCCTCCTCGTGACCAACAAAACGAAAGGAAATAGAAAACCCGAACAAAAACGCACCCCGACTCACCTCGATGCGCGAAAGAGGAGGAAGGAGAGGGATCGTCCGCTTGCCTCCACCGGTCCACCCTCGCCCGAGTCCTTGGTTACTCCTTGCCGGCGGCTACGAGGGGAGAAGTAAAAGAAAAGAGGCGGCCGCAAAACAAAAGGAACCCTAATTCCCTTTCCCATCCGGCTATAAATATTAAAAAGTTACGGTTTACCTTAAAAGATGTGCGGGTCGCCAACACGGATCCCGAGACGCCTAAGGGGACCCCAACTTCGAGAATTAATTCTGATCAGACCGGAAGTCGGAAATTGAAACCGATCACGCCCGCGCGCTCCGCTCCGCGAGCTCTACCGCCTAAAATTATCTGCGGGCCCCGACGGTCTGTCCGGAAAAACACCAAAATGAGGCCCTCGGTCGGACACTACAAGAAGAGGGTGACAAGAAGGGTTTAGGAAAGACCGGGTCTTACAATTGAGCACCTCGAGAGTGAGTCGTTACTTATCATCCCCTTGTCATTCCTTGAGTATCATAGATAGAGGCATGGTAGCTGTAGTTCTTTTCCAGCTTTCTTATCTGCTTTACAGCATTGAGTTATCTTTTTCCTTTAGTAGATTTAATGGGCAGATCGTTGGTCTTGGAGACGGTATCCATTGAGAACTAGTTTTTTTATATAGTTCTCACACCCGCTGTTGGTATTCTTTTTGCAGAGACATCTACTTCTGTCCCTGCACCTGCTGCTTCTTCTGATCGAGGTAAGGGAGTCACGAGCTAGATCCCTACTTGAGTTTTGATAAGATAGATGTACTATGTACTCGAATTTTTGGGTTGTAGTCCTGTACTATTTGTGTTGTACTTTTATTTACCCTTCTATGAGGTGGATTATATATTTTGGATTTTACAGATGTACAGTGGATTATTATTTTATATAGCAGTTTTATTTCAGCTCTGATATCTGTTAGTTGGTAGACTCTATTTTTTGCTGGTTTGACACTTCGCCTATGCCAGGATTCCCGTGTGGGTGGCGGATTTGTTGGCGAGTCTGAGTCGCAGTTCGACCCCGGGCGTGACATGCGCCTCCAAGCGCACGCAGCGAGTGCGTGTGATGCCCGGCACGCGGCTGGTAGGGGATGCGGGCGCCCGAATCCTTAGGGAAGAGGATCCGAATTCTTGGTTTTCTTCCTCTGCTTCGACGGCGACGGCAGGGGTGTATAGTCGGGAAGAAGGGAGGGGGGCTGCGGCTTAGGGGAATTTTCTTGAGTTTATGAATTAGGTTTAGAAACCCTAATTCAATCCTCCATCTTATATAAACTTTCATTTAATTATCGTTAAGTCCCCTAAACATAATTATTGTATTTTAGTCCCCGAAAATCTGAATTTTTAGATCCCGATCCCTCGTATCGCGTGTAGAATATTAATTCAGACTCTCACGACAAATTTAATGCATTCTTGCGTGTAAATTGTCGCGACAATTTTCAAAATTATGGAAATCCCAATTTTCTTGACTTACTAGCCAAAAACGCTTTTCCGGATGATCGAGGTGTCGGATTTGAGATCCGACTCAACCACTACCTTCAGCGGTGATTCACTATAAAACTGGTGAATAAATTTTTCGAGAATTAAATCTCCGATACACAGAAATTGCTACCCTCTTTAAATTCCGAATTTTATTCAAATTTTCGAATTACAAATTAAAATTTTAAAATTTAAAGCACTATTATTACATATTATATAGCCACAAAAATAAAAGCGAATGAACAGTCGTGAGATTATAGAAAACGATGATGGAAGAAGTGGCGGAAAGCAATATGTTGTGCCCTAATTTTTGTTCGGTTCAAACAAAAAAAAAAAGAAGAAAATATTAGAACTAGGCCGGTTCGGCATGTAATTTGATTTTTAAAAAAAAAAAATATATTTGGAAGACCTAAATTGGGATTTTTTTTAAAATGACCCTCTGAAATTCCAATATTTGCCAAATAACCCTCTAAAAAAAAATTGTAAAACTAACCCTCCTTTTGCCAGCTGGGTGCCACGGAGGCCAGGCGAGCTGAAGGCGCTGAAGCGTTTAGCGTCTTCACAAAAAACCTGTGAAGACACTGAATGAATCAGCGCCTTCATGCTATATGCTGAAGGCGCTGAAGCGTTCAGCGTCTTCACAAAAAAACCTGTGAAAGCGCTGAATGAATCAGCGCCTTCATGCTATATGTTGAAGGCGCTGTTCCATTCAGCGCCTTCAGCATACACTATAAGGCGTTGAGGACTTAGGCTGTAGCACTCGAGAAATTCAAGTGTGTTTGCGGGCGAGGAAGCAGATCTAAACCTTAGTGATTGGCATACCGGTGCGCGAATTGCACAGTTTCCGTTGCACAATTTCCGCCTTTTCGATCCGTGTCTGATCTCGGAAATTTGAGTTCGCCAGTGCGACCGACTCATCAAATCGAGTGGAAATGGTATTGACCATTTGCTGATCCGACGGTCGGATCGTCCGGAAATCAGCGAAGAAGCAGACGGGACCCACGACTTAAGTGAATAGTAACCCCTGATCTCAGTCCCCTCTCGATCGGTCGTTGGCCACTTCACTGTCCAAAATCCAAACCTATCAGTATGAGTAGATGTTTCTAGCTAATTTTGATATTCTGAGCGCAACGGCACTGACGGAATTTCCGTTTGACGACCCTAGAGCCTCGAAAAGCGTGCTGAACTGCAGATATCGCAGTACTTTAGGGATCTGCGATTTATCGGGGTTTTTAGTCGACGAACAAAAATCGCTACCTGATAGGTTTCGTCGAGCCGGACGTCGTGGCGAAGTCCCTTTTTTCGTTTGGCGACTCGAATGTCTCGAAAAATGCGAAAAACAGCGAGAAACGCCGTATCTTGCACACGAACCCTATATTTTTATGCTCCGTTTTGCGTGCTGCTCTTTGGAGAAGGACCTAAGTGTGAAATTTATTGGCTGCGAAGGACTGGGCTCAAAATGGTAAGCTTTGAGGGGTTAAAAGGCTATTGTGCAACATGCACTATTTATACATGTATTTGGGTTAGGGTTCTCAAAAACCCTAACACCCCGTAGCTCAGCCCAGCCGCCAACTCCCAACTGCACCCACTCCCTCTGCCGCAACCCTCGGTGGTAGCGCACCGGCCGCCGCCGCCTCGTCGCCGGAGAAGAAGGAGAACTAGGAAATCTCCTTCATCTCGGTTGGGGAGTTGGAGTTGTTCTTCCTGAAGACCTTGGTGGCTCCGAGCTTCATCTGGAGGCTCCTCGGGGACTGAGACACCCAGCTGAGGTGAACCCGACGCCCAACCGCCGCCGTGCGCCGCCGTGGGCCACCATCTTCCTCCTCCATCTTTCTAGCGAGGTAAGTAATGGAAGTTTTTGCTTTTAATTGGCCCATGGACCCAAGCAATGTGTTCCTGACATCGAGAGGATCCTACCTGTGAAGCCTGAGCCGCCGCCGTCGACCCCATCGCCGGCGTGAGCAACTTCTTGCCGGAAGATGGGTTTTGGCCGAGCTCGACCGCGGGTGTCATCCGGCCGTTAAAACTCTGATCAAGACCGTTGATCTCCTTCTTCTCGATGACTGCAAGGTGTACCCAAAGTCTCGGGCCGATCGGGGAAGGATCCGCGCCGCCCGGGGAAGCCCTAGGATCGGGCTTTGTGCTTCCTCGGCCGAGCTTCGCCGTTCGGCGCCGCCGCTCACCCGCGCCGCCGGCCACCACCTCAGCAAGCTCCGTGGAGCCGAGAGGGATAGTTTGGTCCAAGTTGCGCCGGCCCAGGAGCCGCCGGCCGGAATCCGCCATTAGAGGGCTTAGCTTCGCCGAGCTTGAACTCCGGCGATCGCCGGGGCTCCGCGCGGTGGGAAAACGACCCAGGTGAGTTCCTTGGACGTGAATGAGACCTTTTGTGATGTTGCATGTGGATTCTAACGCAAGGATTGTGCCCACTGTAGTTGCACCATCCTTGCATCCGAGCTTGAGCTTCGGCCGCCGCCGACGTCTCCGGGCTCCGGCCATCCACCCAGTAGGCTCTAAACTTCATTGTTACGGAATTTGTGTTGGCGTAATTTCGTGAAAGGTTCAAGTCTTGAAGATTGAAGGTGAAGAAGGTTGGATCATTTAAGTCAATCTCAAGAAAGAAGAATTCAAAAGGATCAGGTATGTTTAACTAAAGATTTTTGGTGATCCGAATACTTCTTGTAGTGTAGAAACACCTGGAAGAATTTTTCATTGCATAAAAATCAAAAACTGGACATGGGACATGTTCAGGATCCGGATCAGACATTCCAATCTGGAACCCGAAGGGTGTTCGTTCATACACTGGTTCAATCCGGATCGCAGCATCCCATGATCCGGATCCCGAACACTAGTTTTACCTTTTTACTTGCACGATCCGGATCAGGATTTGCAATCCGGATCCCGAACGTTGATGTTTGGTGAAACTGTATGAATGATCCGGATCAGCCATTTCGATCCGGATCCCGAACCATCGTTTTTCTGGAAACCGTCTTTCTTGCTACTGCAATCCGGATCGCAGAAATCCGATCCGGATCGCCGTCCGTAAAAATTCCAGAAATGGTAGGTTTTTGATTCTTATCTCCTTCCTAGGGTTTCTAACCTATAAATAGACCCTATGATTCATTTTTCTAGGGTGAAGGCCGATAAAAAGAAAAATAGCCGTCATATTCAAATATCATCTTATACGGCCTAAGATCCACATATAGAGAAGAAAGGGAATCATTAGATATTACTCTATGTTTCTTCATCTATATTGATTAGTTTGATTCTAGGTTTTCATACTCACATCTTGAGTTGAATCAAACTAATGAATACTTAGATGGTATTTCCTATCTATCTTTGATCTAAGTATTCGGCGGATCATCACCACCCAAAAACAACGATTTCCCCAAAATTGGCGCGTGGACTCGCGTGGCCTTGTGGATTCAAGGTGCAACCGCTCTCGTGGATTCGGAGCGAGGCACGTTCGTGGATTCGAAGCGTGCTACTGGGTGAAGACCGTGGATTCGGTCGGACGTCGTGGACTCGACGTTGGACGCCGTGGATTCGGCGTTGGACGCAGATCGTGGATTCGAGACGCGTTGCGGAACGAGTGGAGAAGATCAACTAGGAGCGTATGGTAAAAGGTTGAGTCGTCTGTGAGTACGTTAAATCACCTTGTACATGTTTCAATTCTAGTGGATTTCACCGTGTTATCGGTCCCGTGGTTTTTTACTCCAGTTTGGAGTTTTTCCACGTAAAAATCTTGCGTGTTCTTTTATTTTTCCGCATTGGGTTTTATTGCGCAATGATTTTTTGAGTGTTTATTGTTTACACCTATTCACCCCCCTCTAGGTGTTTTTTCCCCTATTTAGATCTATATTATATATAACCCAACAAGTGGTATCGGAGCGGGAATAGGGTTGTAAACAATGGTTGAAGGTGGAAACATCAATCGACCCCCTTTCTTTGATGGAACAAATTATGCGTACTGGAAAGTACGGATGAAAGCCTTTTTAATTTCCATCGACGAAAGGGTGTGGCAATCAATTGAATTAGGATGGACTAATCCAACTGAATTTATTTGTGATGTTCGCACCATCAAACCTAGGTCGAAATGGACCAAGGAAGAGTTAGATTCATCTTCTTACAATGGCAAGGGAATTAATGCTATTTTTAATGCCTTATCTCAAACTGAATTCTCTCGCGTCTCGGCATGTGAGACTGCGAAAGAAATCTGGGATGTTCTTCAGGTTACACATGAGGGAACTAACCTCGTGAAGATTCAAAAGCTGCAAATGCTTATGAGCAGATTTGACTCCATTTTTATGGCAGAAAATGAATCTTTCACGGACTACTATACACGATTGCAAGATATCGTAAATTCATGTGCTAACCTGGGAGAGAAGATTCTAGAATTTAAGGTTGTAAGAAAGATCTTAAGAACTCTTCCTGAACGATTTCGCCCAAAGGTCACAGCCATTGAAACTATTAAACACCCGGACGAAATGCGTGTAGAAGAACTAGTTGGTTCATTACAAACTTATGAAATGACATTTACTACAAACTATTCTTCTGGAAAAGCATCCTCTTCTAAGTCTTCAGGTTATGCTTTGAAAACAACTAAGGAAGAAGACGCGGATACATCCTCCTCAGACGATGACGAGAACCTTTCTATGGAGGACTTTGAGAAGCAACTCGCTCTCTTGACAAGGAAGTTTCGCCGCAACTTTCGAAGGGGTAATTCAAGTAAATCTCCATCCTTCGGAAAGTCGAAGAAAGGCAAGGGTACTTCAAGTTACAAGTCAAGAAAGCAAGAGAACTTTTCAAAGGATAAGAAAAGTTCAGAGGGACAAGTCCAATGCTTCAAGTGCCGAGGATACGGCCATATCTCAACGGAGTGTCCAACTAAGAATCCGTCGAAGAAGAAAGTGATGCAAGCCGTCACTTGGGATGACAACTCAACGTCAAATGAGTCGTCTTCAAGTGATGAAGAAGAAAGCGCAACGGCATTCCACGCGTCCACATCTTCACCATTCATGTGCTTAATGGCAAGTACATCCGACTCGCTGTCCAACTCCACTGTTGAAAAGAATGCAACGGACAATGAATCGGATGATTCTGAAGGTGAAGATTTTGCTTTAGCCTACCACAGACTTTTGAGGGATTCAAAGAAACCGGCTAAGCAAAATAAGGGGTTGAGAGGGAGATTGCAGGATCTCGAAGAAGAAGTAAAAAGGGTAACTTCTCTCTCGACCGATCTTGAAGTGGAAAGGGATAATCTGATAAAAGCAAATGTTTCCCTTCAAGAGTCCAATGAGCAACTCGAGAAGAATTATATAGATATGGTGAACAAAGCGAATTACTTCTTGAAGCTCTACGGCGAGGCCCGACGGGAAAAATTGGAAATGACAGAGACCATTTTCCAACTCAAGGATGACTTACAGCAATTTTCTTCTGGAAGGAGTAAGTTGGATAAACTTCTTGGTCTTGGTCAAACAAACAAGTTCGGCCTCGGATACAATCGAACTGAAGACTATTTTAGTTCGGTTGGGACAGTCTTTGTGCCTTAGTCGGTATCTCCTCCTCCGACACCGGAATTCACAGCAACCAACGACAACAAGCCTACTTCACCCTCTTCGGAATCGTCAAGCACAAAGGTATGTTTTCGTTGTAATTTTGCAGGGCACATTGAAAGAAATTGCAAGATTGGAGCTCAAAGATCAAATCAACCACATCTTGCAACTGCTACCAATAAGTTCACTCACTGGAATTCAAAGAAGGACTTTTCAAAAGAAAAGAACATTGGTAGTACTTCAAACAAGACGATGTCAAAAGACAAAGATCAATCATACAAGACGTCTTCATCAAGGAAAATTTCTCAACCATTGCCAACATACTCCAAAACTCAAAAGGTTTGGGTATGCAAAGGTGAAATCCTTCTTTGTCTTTAATCGTCCTACGATTAAATGTTGTGTAGTTTATGTAGACTATTTTTCTTTCTTTTGGCCAACCCGTCAACCATCTTTGGGAGGTAAATGGTATATTTTCTTATTGGTTGATGATTTCTCTCGGTTTTTTTGGGTAGCATTTTTAAAAGAGAAAGCTGATACTTTTGATTCTTTTCACGAGATTTGCCATCGTATTATGATTGAAAAGAATGAAAAGATCATTCGTGTTAGAAGTGATAGAGGTGGAGAATTCGTTAACTCTAAATTCATTGACTTTTGCACTTCAAACGGTATTAAGCATGAATTCTCAGCACCCTATACACCTCAACAGAATGGTGTTGTCGAGCGCAAAAACAGGGTTGTTCAAGAGATGGCACGTGTTATGCTTCACAGCCGGAATTTACCGCTACATTTTTGGGCTGAAGCTGTGAACACTGCAATCTATGTAATTAATCGAGTTTATTTGCGCCCGGGAACGTTAAATACACCATATGAACTATGGTGCGGTAGAAAACCCAACATCAAATATTTTCGCATCTTCGGGAGTCGGTGTTACATTTTACGTGACCGTGAAAACCTTGGAAAGTTTGACTCTCGAAGTGACGAAGGGATTTTCTTGGGGTATTCTACAAACAGTAGAGCATATCGAGTATTTAACTTGGAATCTAAGACGATCGTAGAATCGATAAATGTTAAAGTAGATGAAGCTTTTCACTTTGCATCTGAAAAATCTACCCTCGATATCTCTCTAGATGATGATACACCTGCCATTGCATCTTCTCATAATAATACTTCCAATAATAATGATGCATCTAATGGTTCTTCAAGTTTATCTGATGTGCAGGAATCGTCTCATGTACCTCCGAGTACTCCGTTACCTCAAACTTTACGCATCTCCAAGGATTATCCTGAATCAAACATCATTGGAGACCCACAAGAAGGAGTTAGAACTCGGAGGCAGTTGGTTTGTGGATTCGCTTGCTACGTATCTTTAATCGAACCAAAGAATATAGATGAAGCTCTTCAGGATGACTACTGGATTAAAGCAATGCAGGAAGAGCTCCATCAATTTGAGCGAAACAAAGTCTGGGAATTAACGAAGCCTCCACAGCAACACAATGTGATAGGTACCAAATGGATTTTCAAGAATAAGAAAAATGAGGATGGTACTATCATTAGGAACAAGGCACGATTAGTTGCTCAAGGCTACTCTCAAGTAGAAGGTATAGACTTTGATGAAACTTTCGCCCCTGTAGCTAGACTCGAGTCCATTCGTATACTATTTGCTATTGCTTGTCATTTTAAAATCAAATTATTTCAAATGGACGTTAAGAGCGCATTTCTAAATGGGTTTCTAAATGAGGAAGTTTATGTGGCTCAACCGAAAGGTTTTGTAGACCATAAACAACCTAATCATGTTTTTCGTTTGAAAAAGGCTCTTTACGGTCTGAAACAAGCACCGCGAGCATGGTACGAAAGGCTGACAAAGCACCTTTTGGAGAAGGGCTATACTCGAGGGGGAGCTGACAGGACTCTCCTTGTGAAGCATTATCAAAACAATTTCATTGTAGCACAAATATATGTCGATGACATTGTATTTGGCGCAACAAGAGATAATGATGCTTCTAAATTCGCGGAGACAATGGAAAGCGAATTTGAGATGTCCATGATGGGCGAATTGACTTATTTTCTTGGATTGCAAATTAAACAAAATGATGAAGGTATTCACTTGTGTCAATCCAAGTATGCAATGGAGTTGGTTAAAAAGTTTGACTTAGAAAATTCGAAGGATTTTCCGACTCCAATGGGAACTAGCCACAAGGGACTTGGAAGTGAATCCCATAGTGAGAATGTAGACGAGAAACTGTATCGAAGTATGATTGGAAGTCTACTTTACCTCACGGCTAGTCGCCCGGATATATCCTTTAGTGTTGGGATTTGCGCGAGATATCAATCAGCACCAAAGGAGGTTCACCTGAAAGCGGTGAAAAGGATCATCTGGTACATCAAAGGATCAATTAATTTCGGAATTTGGTATCCTATGGGAACTAGTTTGGATATTGTTGGATACTCAGATGCCGATTGGGCAGGGTCAGTGGATGATCGAAAAAGCACGAGTGGTGCATGCTTCTATCTTGGCCATTGCCTTGTTGCATGGCACAGTAAAAAGCAGAATTGCATAGCACTCTCGACTGCCGAAGCGGAATACATTTCAGCGGGTAGTTGTTCAACCCAACTCATTTGGATGAAAAGTGTGTTGAGCGACTTCCGGATTTCAGCAACTTCGGTAACAATTCTTTGTGACAACACTAGTGCTATAAACATTTCCAAAAACCCTGTGTTGCACTCTAGAACGAAACACATTGAACTTAGATATCATTTTCTTAGAGAGCTAGTTGAATCAAATACTCTTCAACTTTCATATATTTCAACTGAAGATCGATTAGCTGACATTTTAACAAAACCTTTGGATCAAAAACGTTTTATTCATTTGCGTAAAGCAATTGGAATGCTTTCCTTGAAATAAACTTCTTTTTGAAACTTTTGCTTAGGTTAGGTTTTGTTTTTGTGTTTTTGTTCTTTATCTATGTTTATACATAGTACATTAATTGAGCATGTGTATTATTGACTTTACTTGCATCCTTTCATATAATTAGAAATTTATTATGCTTTGGATATCATAATATTTCAGTTGATGCATTGATCATTTATTTAAATTAAACCATTTTTAATTGATCAAAGTCAATTTCTCTCTCAATGATCTCTTGGTATTGTTGTTATCTTATTTGACTATTTAGTTGAGTATGAATTCGAGATCAATCCTTGGTTGAATACTTTATATTTTAAATTAATTGATAGCCAATTGAGGGGGAGTCAAAGAAAAGTAAAATGCTCAAAAGATGTGGAAAGAGTTACATCCCAATGAGGAGTGTGAAAACTACCACCACATGGAGGAAAGAGCTACCACCTCGGTCGTCCGAGTACTGTGTGCAGCTACCACATGTATACCAAGCATGGTTGTTCAATTTTTGATTAAGTAAAATGCATGATTGAGATACTTGACTCTGTCAAATTTCAAGGTTGGTATAAGGTGGGATTTTAAAGAAAGATGCTCAAAGAGCCACTCTCTTCAGCAGATTGACTAGATACATTATATAATTTATTTGGGATTTCAAACATCTATTGATCTTTGTAATTCATTTTCTTTACCATTTTAATGATTTGATAAACGCCGTACTCATAAGATCATGATAGATGTGTTTGATCTTGATCAACTTTAAAAGTTTTAATTTCTATAAATTGTCATGTCATTATTTGAATGTTATTGATAGATTTAACATAATTTATCTCTCTTGACATGAAACGATGATTTTTGTTTAAAGTTGATGTGCTAAAATGGTTACATACTTTTTCTGGATTCTATGGATTTTTTCTAAATTTTTCTGAAGAAAAAGTTGCAGCTGATCCGGATCGGGTTAAGTGATCCGGATCCCGAACGCAGGCTTCTTCCTGCGGCTAGCCGATCCGGATCGAAATCTCGATCCGATCCGGATCACGGCTAGGGTTTTTAATAGAACGAAAGGGTTTGGATTTCTTTTACCTTAATCTTTTGTTCTCAAGTCTCTAGAGCCTATCTCTCTAGAATCCTTGCACCTTGGAGCTTTCCTAACCCAAGTTCTTCGAATCCAAGTAAGTTTTATTGATCAAAATCTCGTTTTTTACAGGTTTTCTCTATTTTCTTCAAAACATGATGAGATTTTTCTATCTTTTTCGTTTGTGAATGGTTTTTGGTCAAATCTCTTTTGAAATAAGAACTCTGGGTAGATTAGTTTTGATTATATGCTAGGTATTCTCCTGATTAACGAATTTTTGGGCTTCGATTTCTAAAAATTCTGTTTTAGGGCATATAATAGGAATTTTTGAAAAACATGCAATTGATCTATTTTTAAAATTCCTTTTGCAAAACTAATTTGATTCTTAGTCTCTCTATATGATTATGATTGTTTGGGTACAATTCTTCTAATTTTTGAAAATTAACAATATTTTCATGTGTTCTTGAGTTGGTCTTCACAGGATTTCAATCTTCTTAAGGCACTTGGATCAATGGGATTCTCATGGATCATCCTTTTGTTGGTCACTATGGTGCACACTCGGGCCACAAACAAATTAAAGAGAGCTAAGAAAACACAACAAAAAGGTGAGTTTCTTCTGATCAGCGACACAGAAGTGGAAGCAGACTGTCAAGAGGTAGAATGGACTGAATTGACAGATGATGATGACTCATTGCCTGAACAAAAGGCATCTGATGTTTCAAAAGGAAAAGCTTCCGATGAATCAAAAGGAAAGGGACCCATGGACACAGGAAAAGCGCCTATGGCTAATCCAACCATCTCTGTGAAAAGAAAACGAGTAACTAGACGTTTTGGACTACGACGAGATGCTAATATTAACACACCGATAGTTCCTGACTCCCCGCCTCGTGTGGAAGGAGTGTTCGTCAGCATGGATCGCCTTCGAGCGTTTGAACGTCGTGAATGCATCGGTGAACGTCATGTCAACACTGAAGCTCTCCGAAATCACTCACAAGAGTTTGGAACCTTAATTGAGCAAGCTAATCTCATCCAAGTCTGCCGATTCCCCGAACTACTTGGGTATTGTTTGTATCGTGTAAGAACCTTTTACACGAATGCAAGACATCTTCAAGAAGATGAACATGGATCAATGCATTTCTATACAAATATCCAAGGGATGAAACTTAAAATCACTCCGCAGCTAATTGGCGAAGTCCTTGGAATGGAATCTAACACATCGGGGCTCAACTTTTTGAAAGGCAGAAGTTTGACGAATGCCTTGTGGCAAACAGTGTTAGATAAAATTTGTTTGGAAGGAACGAAATCAGCTGATGGTAAAAGTGTAAAATCCAAACATCTTCGACTGGAGTACCGATTTCTAAATTTCATCACGTGTTACAACATTCTACCTAACATGCAGACTAAGGTCGTGAGATGGGAGAGACTGCTGTTCTTATATCTCATAGGTCATCCCTCTAAGGCTGTAGGATTGAACATGAATATCCCCTACATAATTTGGAATAGAATGTCAAGGTATATTGTGCATCCTCATCCTTCTGAGCGACTTCCGTTTCCTTTAATCATCATGAGGATCTTACAAAAATTTGACATTGATTTAAGCTCGACATCTTATCAACACTGTTGGGGGATGATAGATGAGTCAACGATTGTGAAGTCACTTCACAAATTACCACATGTTACTCCGACACCGTCCACTGGAAAGAAACCTTGTGTCGGCACCTCGGCCTCACCGTCTCAACAAGCACCTGGCACGGATGATGACGCATCAGTAACTTCGATTTTCAAGCAACAACAGCGCCTATCTTCTGAGCAAAAGCGGATAACCATAGAACAAAGGCGAATGTCTGAAGAACTCGAGATCATAACGGCATCCCAAATTACTTTGACCAAGAAAGTAAATTCGATAAGGAAATTGATCAAGAACATGTTCGCTAAGATGGGATATAGTGCGTCTGAGGATTCAGACTCCGATAACTAAGTTGTGCTCTAACAATTTTTGTGCAGGCTTTTACTGTTTTAGATTTTAGTTCAGTTTTTAGGACTTACTCTTAGTTCTAGTTCTTACATTTACTTACATTTTTGAAATTTTTAACTCTCCTTAAATTTTTGCAATTTTGGCTTAGTTTGTGACAAAAAGGGGGAGAGAGTTTTGAGAGAACTGAACAATGAACTTGAACAATGATGATGTGAAAACTGTGTGAATGTGTGAACATCACACATCAAGGTAAGTATCACTTCAACTTCAACTTTGGTTTCTTATCTTGTGATTTGTTGCATGTCTCTACTAACTATTCGACTAACTATTTGGGCATGTAATATGACTAACAAGTTGATGTTGGACTAACACTTTGTGACATTTTGTCACGCCCCGGGGTCGAAACTGCGACCCGGGCTCGCTAACAGATCCGCCATCTGTACGGAAACTGCCGTACAGACGAAGCGTCTAGCCTGCAAAAGACAAAACTACAGCTACACAGATATCAGAGCGGATAAAAAGCTGTACTATAAAATTTTTCTCAACTACAAAGTTGCAACAACTCATAGCCTATCTCCCAAAATCAGAAGATACAAATAGAAGTGCACCTATACAACATCTACAAATCCAAATGGGAGATAGCTAAACAGGAAACATAACCAACTCCCACAATCCGGGATGGTACATCTACCTCTCTCTAAAGTAACAATGCTGGTAGGGAACTATCACGCGACTCCCTGTCCTCGGTCCGTCCAGTCAAGCACAGCAGGAACGGAAGAAAGCCTCAGCAACCTGTCACCGACAGAGGGTGTGAGAACTACATCCTACAGTAGTTCTCAGTGGGTACCGTCTCCAAGAACCACGGTCTGCCCACTAAGTCTACCAGAGGCATAAGATAGAGAAAAGACTGATGATAAGATAAATAAGCTGGAAAAGAATCTACAGCTATCATGCCTCTATCTACTATGCTCAATAAGAAGAGACTATGGATGATGGTATGCAGTCACTCACTGCTGACAATATGTCACAAGTACTAAGCCCAAGACGCTCTACTATGACACATGCTACGCCATCACTCTCACAGTGCATCCCAAATCTCAGCGACTGCCCCACAGGGTCCGGTCGAGTCAAGCCTGCGCCCCCTGGTGTATCAACCAGGGTGTCCCAACGGACAAACTCGATATCTCACACAGTGACCCCATGGTAGCACGGCCAGGGGTATCAAGCGACCTCTAGTATATGAACTAGGCGCATCATCGCAGCCTCGTCAGGCTCGGTATCATCATCGCAGCCTCATCAGGCTCGGAATCATCGACGCACCCGGGGCGTGGTTCGAGGGGTGCGACCCCACCGAACTCAAGTATCTCATCAGTATCACTGTCTCACAAGTGGCTCCTGCAGGCTGTAGTCCTCGATCAAACAGATCGGTATCACGATGCTCAAAGCACAAACTCAGTCGGAGAACCCTCCACGACTCAATCTCACAACACAGACCCACTCAACGAAGGTACTACACAGCTGGGACCACCGTCTCTCCCAACGGCTCCCTCAACAACACCTCACTGAACTCAACACTCGACTCACGGCCGGAGCTACTCCACGGCCAGATCTACGAAGGGTCCGAAACCCCGGGAGACTAACATCTACGTCCCCAAAAGAGAAAGCAGCCCTTAGAACCCAGATCACTCGAATCCGCTTGGGTGGATAAGTTTATAAGAAACCATGTCCTTTATTTCAGAAAACCATTCGATCTGAGAGAAATCCATCTTTTTAATGGTTTTTAGTCTCTTTTAGGAAAACCCTTTGAAATCAAGTTTTATGCCCAAGCCTCGAAGAGCTGATGCCTTCGTCCCAACAGACGAGAACAGACTCAGACAACCTTGCGAGGCTTGGAAGAAATATTGGCTGACTAAAATCATGTATTCATCCAAAAAGGTTCTGGGTTCAAGGTCCTGCTAACACACGTGCACCACGATCCCAACCTAGTGGTGACGAGAAGAACAGCGGAAAGGAAAACCCCCGGGACCACCGTTTATCTGAAACGGTTCCCCAAAACACTAACACTGGCCTAACCCAGCCACCAGACCCCACTCGGCCCCCCGGGCCCGAGTGCAACACCCGTCCCACAACACTCTGACCACTCAGCCCACTACCCGGGCGAGGAAACTCTAAGTCCCGAAGGATATGAAAAGTGCGGGATGTCTAAAGCATAAAGGAACCTAGCCCAAATTAAGGTTCACAAATGGTCTGGTCAAACTCATGCACATATGACGGGGGTGCTAGTTAAGTTCCAAGAAAACACTTAAACTAGCATGCAATCCTATCACAATAGAATTAGAAGGAAGTCCGTAGACTTGGAGAGAAAACCAACCCACCTCAGAAAGCCACCAATTGCTCGTCGACACTTGCAATTGGCTCAGCGGCTTACCTGGCCTGCAAGGGGTCCGCACGCAACACGAAGCCCGATGCCAGAATCCGCACGCGAATCGGAGCACGCAGCGACCAACCACACGACCGCGCGCCCCGCGGAAGCTAAAACCGCACCGCAAGCTGCCAGAAGCGAAGAAATCGCAAAATCAATCAAAACGGTCAAAACCGGGCATCCGTCTGCGAAAAACAGCCTCGGTCAGCGAAAACCAGCGCCCGACGGCGAAAACCAGCACGCGGCGGCGAAAAACAGCTCCGTCGGCGAAAACCAGCGCCCGACGGCGAAAAATAGCACGCGGCGGCGAAAAACAGCTCCGTCGGCGAAAACCAGCGCCCGACGGCGAAAAACAGCACGCGGCGGCGAAAAACAGCTCCGTCGGCGAAAAACAGCGCCCGACGGCGAAAAACAGCACGCGGCGGCGAAAAACAGCTCCGTCGGCGAAAAACAGCGCCCGACGGCGAAAAACAGCACGCGGCGGCGAAAAACAGCTCCGTCGGCGAAAAACAGCGCCCAACGGCGAAAAACAGCACGCGGCGGCGAAAAACAGCTCCGTCGGCGAAAACCAGCGCCCGACGGCGAAAAACAGCACGCGGCGGCGAAAAACAGCTCCGTCGGCGAAAACCAGCGCCCGCCGGCGAAAAACAGCACGCGGCGGCGAAAAACAGCTCCGTCGGCGAAAAACAGCGCCCGACGGCGAAAAACAGCACGCGGCGGCGAAAAACAGCTCCGTCGGCGAAAACCAACGCCCGACGGCGAAAAACAGCACGCGGCGGCGAAAAACAGCTCCGTCGGCGAAAACCAGCGCCCGACGGCGAAAAACAGCACGCGGCGGCGAAAAACAGCTCCGTCGGCGAAAACCGCGCCCGACGGCGAAAAACCGCTCAAAAATCAGCTTGCGAAAATCCTGCGAAAACCGCTCGCGAAAAACTGCCAGAAATCTGCTCGACGGCGAAAAAGCAGCAGCCGACGGCGAAAAACAGCGGCCGACGGCGACCCACGGGCTCCGACGGCGAAAACACGGCGCCGGCACGCAAACCGAGGAGTCGCCCGCCGTCCGGGAGCACGCCGCGCGGCGAAAACCCAGCCGCGCGACGAGGGAGGCCTGCCGCACGGCGCCCAACCCAGCAGCGCCGCGCAGCGACCTGCTGCGCGGTGCCGGAGCGCACCGCGCAGCGCCCTGCGGCGCTGCGCGCGGCGCCCTGCGGCGCTGCGCGCGGGCCCGCGCGCAGCCCACTGCGCTGCGCGCGGTCGCGCGCGCCCGCGCGCCGCGCAGGCCCGCGCGCGGCCCTGCCGCGCGCGGCCCTGCCGGGCGCGCCTGCGCGCGGCCAGGAAGTGCCGCGCGCACCTGCGCGCGGCCCTGCCGCGCGCCCCTGCGCGCGGCCAGGAGGTGCCGCGCGCACCTGTGCGCGGCCCTGCCGCGCGGGTGCCGCGCGCACCTGTGCGCGGCCCTGCCGCGCGCCCCTGCGCGCGGCCAGGAGGTGCCGCGCGCACCTGCGCGCGGCCCTGCCGCGCGCCCCTGCGCGCGGCCAGGAGGTGCCGCGCGCCCCTGCGCGCGGCCCTGCCGCGCGCCCCTGCGCGCGGCCAGGAGGTGCCGCGCGCCCCTGCGCGCGGCCCTGCCGCGCGCCCCTGCGCGCGGCCAGGCAGCGCCGCGTGCCGCTCTTTGCTGCACGCGGCGCCGCGCCCAGCGGCATGTCGCCGCAGGGTGCTGCCAACAGCAGCACCCTGGCGCCGCGCGTGCGCCGTTGCGCGCGCGCGCGGCCGCCGGCGACGGCAAAAAAACTGAAAAGAAGCCCCGATAAATCCGAAAAATCCGACAAATCTAATTTCCTCATTAAAACCCAAAATAAAATACAATTAACAAAATCCAAACTCCAAAACCTAAAAATCTGCACAAACCTCCAAAAATCTGAATTTTTACTTACCTCGTCGTCGCACGTCGCACGCCCCCGAGCTTCACACGGCCACCAACGGGGAGTCCAAGATCAAAAATGCCTTCAAATCCTCTTCTTCCTTCTTCTTCTTCTTCCTTTTCCTTTCTTTTCCTTTCCTTTCTTTCTTCCTTTTTCTTTCTTCTCTCTGCTGCAGAGGAGGGGCTGGGGGAAGCTTTTATAAAGCAAAAGCTTTATTAATTAATTAACTAATTAATTAATTCCAAAAACTCCAACTCCAACTCACTTTTTGCCTTCGGGCTCTCCGCCGCTGCCCGGAACCTCCCGAACTCCGCTATAAATCGAAAATACACGCGCTCACAGCTTTTTCTCTTCAAAAAGCTCATCCGTTGAGTCGGGGTGCTCAAATCAAATACCGGCTCCAAAACTGCCAGTTCCGACTCACTTTTTGCCTCCGGGTCCTCCGCGTCAGTCCGGAACCTCCCGAACCTCGCTGTAATCTGAAAGTACACCTGTTCCAAGTGTTCCCGGATTTCCGGCACTCCACGGTGAAGTCGGAAATTCCCAATCTCATCCTCAATCGGCCTACAAAGCCCGGAAAAACCCCGAATCGAGCTGGAGCTTCCGCGTTGATCCGAATCAACCCGGCATCCACTGTAAACTCAAATGCAACATGCCCAAGGCAATTCTCTGCTCCAAGCTGTTGGGTTATATGTAATAAGGATCTAAATAGGGGAAAAAACACCTAGAGGGGGGTGAATAGGTGTAAACGTATAAACACTCAAAAAATCGTTGCGATAAAAACCCAATGCGGAAATAAAAATAATACGCAAGATTTTTACGTGGAAAACTCCATCACCGGAGTAAAAAACCACGGGACCGATAACACGGCAGAAATCCACTAGAATTAAAACACGTACAAGGTGATTTACCGTACACACTTACGACTCAACCTTTTCCATACGCTCCTAGAGGATCTTCTCCGCTCGCTCCGCGACGCTTCTCGAATCCACGATCTGCGCCCAACGCCGAATCCACGGCGTCCAACATCGAATCCACGACGTCCGACCGAATCCACGGTCTTCACCCAATAGCACCCTTCGAATCCACGAATGTGCCTCGCTCCGAATCCACGAGAGCGGTTGAACCTTGAATCCACAAGGACACGCGAATCCACGCGCCTATTTTTAGGGTAAATCGTTGTTTTGGGTGGTGATGATCCGCCGAATACTTAGATCAAAGATAGATCGGAAATACCATCTAAGTATTCATTAGTTTGATTCAACTCAAGATGTGAGTATGAAAACCTAGAATCAAACTAATCAATATAGATGAAGAAACATAGAGTATTCTCTAATGATTTCCTTTCTTCTCTATATATGTGGATCTAGAGCCGTATAAGATGATATATGAAAATGACGGCTATCTCGATTCACAGTGGATTAACCCTAGAAAAAGAATCATAGGGTCTATTTATAGGTTAGAAACCCTAGGAAGGAGATAAGAATCAAAAACCTAACATTTCTGGAGATTTTACGGACGGCGATCCGGATCGGATTAACTGTGATCCGGATCGTCGCAACGAGTCAGGCAATTCCAGAAAAACGAAGGTTCGGGATCCGGATCGAAGTGCTTGATCCGGATCGTTCATACAGTTCACCAAACATCAACGTTCGGGATCCGGATTGCGAAGCCTGATCCGGATCGTTCAAGGAAGATGGTAAACTCTGTGTTCGGGATCCGGATCAAGAGAGGCTACGATCCGGATTGAACTGGTGTATGAACGAACCACCTTCGGGATCCGGATCGAACAACCTGATCCGGATCCTGAACATGTCCCAAGTCCAGTTTTTGATTTTTATGCAATGAAAGATTCTTCCAAGTGTTTCTACACTACAAGAAGTATTCGAATCACACAAAATCTTTAGTAAAACATACCTGATCCTTTTGAAATCTTCTTTCTTGAGATTGAGTTAAACGATCCAACTTTCTTCACCTTCAATCTTCAAGACTTGAGACTTTCACGAAACTACGCCAACTCAAATTCCGTAACAATCTCCCCCTTTGGCGGTTTCGTGACAAAACACAGATCCACTAAAGAAAATTCAAAAAGATATTTTTGTTGCTATCACCATACAACAAAAATTTACAATGGAGATCCGAAAATTTAAAAACATGAGATAAACTCCTAAAACAGACTCTAGACTTAGACATCTGTACTCTCTGCACAAAGAAATCATTCTTGACAAAAAGGGATCGTTAGATACCTCAAGAATATTTAGCATACAAAACCTAGTACAGAGATAGAGTTTATCTGATCATCATGACATTTGAGAATTCAGATATGTAAGAGAATCATAGTCAAAAACCAACATATCTTCTATGCAATTAAAAACCAAATGTCACAAAATGTTAGTCCAACATCAACTTGTTAGTTATATTACATGCCCAAAAAGTTAGTCGAATAGTTAGTCGAGGCATGCATTCAAAACAAATGAAAACCAAAAGTTGAAGTTCTACTTACACATTCACATCATCATTGTTCAAGTTCATTGTTTGAGTTCCCTTGATGTTCACTTACCTTGATGTATACAAAATCTTCATCATCAAGATTTTCACACAATCATTGTTCATTGTACCTTGATGTATACAAAATCTTCATCATCAAGATTTTCACACAATCATTGTTCATTGTTCAAATCATTGTTCTAAACTCTCTAAATCTCTCCCCCTTTTTGTCACAAACAAAGCCAAAGTTATCAAAAAATCGAAGGAGAGTAAAAAATATCAACGAAAATGTTCCGAAAATTTAAGAACTAGAACTAAAAGTGAGTCCTAAAAACTGAAAAACCTGCACAAAAGGATTAAAAATCTGCAAAAGAATAAAAAGTTCCTGCATAAGAGAGTTGTTAGTCAGACGAATCAGGCATCTGAATCTGAGTCAACCGAGGCGGAGTCTTCAGAGCTCGTACAACCCAGCTTTTTCAAAATTCCTTTAAGCATTCTCGAGATCGTAGTACACTCTTGCTTCATTTGATGTATGTCCTTGGACATTTTTCTGAGTTCTAGAGCCATTTATCTTGTTCTTGTTTTATGGAAGACTCTAGATTTCCCTTTTGGTCAGTTCTTCTGGAAGTTGAAGAACGTTGAGTGACGATTGACGGAGCAGTCTGACCTTCATTCCGAGGAGATCGTCTTGGCAAAAAGGGTGAATTGCTTGGCACATTCTTTTTCATGGTTTGCTGCTTAAGTATTGAGGAAGACATCAGTGGCTTCTTTTTCTTTAGGTAAACCTTATTTTCTTTATCAATGCCTTGTTGTACTTCGTCAAGAAATGTGTCCCAATCTTCTTCGTCTTCTGATTCAGTGTCAATTTGAGAAATATTCCTTGGGTTCTCTTGACATGGTTCATTTATTTCAATACCTCGAGCTCGTCCAGGTCGTCGAGCAAGTCTTTTTCTTTTTAGGAAAGTGGATGAAGAAGTCATTGGTGCTTTTCCTTTTTCCGCAGCAGTAAGCGGAGCCTTTTCCGTTGATGTTTCTGCATGCGCCTTCCCTTTCGTTTCAACAGAGGTTTTCTGTGGCGATTCTTCAGGATGTGTTTCATCATCTGATAACTCATCCCAGTTAACTTCATCCCTTTTAGCTCTCTTGGTAGTGTCTCTCGTATGTACCATAGCAATAAGTAGGAGAACAATCCAAGTGATCACCATTGCTAATGGTTTCTTGAGAAAAGGAATCCTGTGTAGACCAACTCAAGAACACATGAAAAAATTGTTAATTTTCAAGGATTGAAAAATTGTACCCAAACAATCATAATCATGAAGAGAGACTAAGAATCAAATTAGTTTTGCAAAAGGACTTTTAAAAATAGATCAATCGCATGATTTTCGAAAATCCTTATTATATGCCCTAAAACCGGAATTTTAGAAATCGATGCCTAAAAATCCGTTAATCAGGAGAATACCTAGCATATAATCAAAACTAATCTACCCAGAGTTCTTATTTCAAAAGAAATTTGATCAAAAACCATCCACAAACAAAGTTGATCCAAGAAATTCATCACGTTTGAGGAGGAAAAGAGAAAAACGGTGAAAAACCGAGATTTTGATCAATAAAACTTACTTGGAGTTGAAGAACTTGAGTTTGAAAGCATCCAGGAAGGATGAAATCTAGAGAGAGAGGCTCTGGAAACTTTGGAACAAAAGATTGGAGTAAAAGAAATCAAAAACCCCTTTCGTTCTTTATAAAACCTAGCCGCGATCCGGATCAGTTCATAACTGCGATCCGGATCGGCTACCCGCAGTGAGAAACTGCGTTCGGGATCCGGATCGGCAGATACAATCCGGATCGTCAGCCCGCAGAAGAATTCCTGCGTTCGGGATCCGGATCATCTAGCCCGATCCGGATCGGCCCCAACTTTTTCTTTAGAAAATTTCAGAGAAATTCAAGAAAAACCAGAAAAAGATTGTAAGCGGAAATGTGTATCAACTTTAAATAAAAATCATCGTTTCATACAACAAGAATTAGATTATGCCAAATCTATCAATAATATCCAAAAATGAAACGAAAATTTACAAAAATTAAATCCCTTAAAGTTGAACACCTTCAATTACATCTAACTTGATCTTATGAGTAATGCCTTTATCAAATCATCAATTCAGTAAAGAAAATGAAATACAAAGATCAATAGATGTTTGAAATCCCAAATATAATAGATAATGTATCTAGACAATCTGTTGAAGAGAGCGGCTCTTTGAGCATCTTTCTGTAAAAACCCACCTTATACCAACCTTGAAATTTGACAGAGTCAAGTATTTCAACATGCATTTTACTTAATCAAAAATTTGAACAACCATGCTTGGTATACATGTGGTAGCTGCACACAATACTCGGACGACCGAGGTGGTAGCTCTTTCCTCCATGTGGTGGTAGTTTTCACACTCCTCATTGGGATGTAACTCTTTCCACATCTTTTGAGCATTTTACCTTTTCTATGACTCCCCCTCAATTGGCTATCAATTATTTAAGATATAAAGTATTCAACCAAATATTGATCTCGATTTCATACTCGACTAAGCAGTCAAATAAGATAAAGACTATACCAAGAGATCATAGAGAGAGAGAAATTGACTTTGATCACTTTAGAAGATGATTTAATTAACATAAATGATCATTGCAACAGTGAAATATTATGATGGCAAAAGCATAATAAATTTCTAAATGTGCGAAAAGATGCAATTAAAGTCAATTATGATCTATGCTCAATTAATGTCCTATGTACAAACATAGATAATGAACAAAACAAAACAAATACAAAACCTATCCTAAGCAAAGATTTCAAAAAGAAGATTATTTCAAGGAAAGCATCCCAATTGCTTTTCGTAAATGAATAAAACATTTTTGATCCAAAGGTTTTGTTAGAATGTCAGCTAATTGATCCTCAGTTGAAATATATGAAAGTTGAAGTGTATTTGATTCAACTAGCTCTCTAAGAAAATGATATCTAAGTTCAATATGTTTTGTTCTAGAGTGCAACACAGGGTTTTTAGAAATGTTAATTGCACTAGTGTTGTCACAAGTATTGTTACCGAAGATGCTGAAATGCGGAAGTCGCTCAATACGCTTTTCATCCAAATGAGTTGAGTTGAGCAACTTCCAGCTGAAATGTATTCCGCTTCGGCAGTCGAGAGTGCTATGCAGTTCTGCTTTTTACTGTGCCATGCAACAAGGCAATGGCCAAGATAGAAGCATGCACCACTCGTGCTTTTCCGATCATCCACTGATCCTGCCCAATCGGCATCTGAGTATCCAACAATATCCAAACTTGTTCCCATAGGATACTAAATTCCGAAATTAATTGATCCTTTGATATACCGGATGATCCTTTTCACCGCTTTCAGGTGAACCTCCTTTGGTGCTGATTGATATCTCGCGCAAATCCCAACACCAAAAGATATATCTGGGCGACTAGCCGTGAGGTAAAGTAGACTTCCAATCATACTTCGATACAGTTTCTCGTTACATTC
>JAQNDB010001803.1:0-44271 GCA_029204045.2 Tillandsia leiboldiana | reverse complement strand
AAAATTGCAAAGCTTAAATCCCCGTATCGCCGACGAATCTGCAAAAATGCGAAATGCGGCGAATGATCTTTCAATATTTTAAAAGTATATTACAGTCCAGTTCGGTGCATTTCGACCGACGCGAGTGCATCGGGTCGAAAAGTGAGTTGAAGTTCAAGGACTTAGCGAATTTCAGAAATTCTGATTTTTGTTATCGGTAAGCTTTTTCGATTTTCTAGTTGGCGGCAAAACGCAGATGAAAAGAGCTTGCCGATATCAAAAATCAGAATTTATGATTGGCTAATTTCTTGAACTTCAACTCACTTTTCGACCCGATGCACTTCGCGTCGGTCCGAAACGCACCGAACTCGACTGTAATCATATTTAAAATATGTTACAGGTCATTTCGCCGCATTTCGCCAATTTTGCAAATTCGCGAGCGGGCACAAGCTTGAGAAATTAGTTGCTGCAGAGCAGGTGCTGCAGAGCAGCAGCAGGTGCTGCTCAAGCTGCTGCTTGAGCAGCAGCAGCAGCACCAGCTGCTTGAGCAACTGCTGCTCAAGCAGCAGCTTGCTGCTGCTCAAGCAAAGCAGCAGCAAGGCTGCTGCTTGAGCAGCAGCCTGTGCTGCTGCTCAAGCAGCAGCAAGGCTGCTGCTCAAGCAGCTTGCTGCTGCTTTGAGCAGCAGCTTGCTGCTGCTTGAGCAGCAGCCTGTGCTGCTGCTCAAAGCAGCAGCAAGGCTTGCTGCTTGAGCAGCAGCCTGTGCTGCTGCTTATCAAGCAGCAGCCTGCGCTTTGAGCAGCAGCGCATGTGCTGCTGCTCAAGCAGCAGCTTCTGCTGCGTTGCTTGAGCCAGCAAGCTGCTGCTTGAGCAGCTGCTCAAGCAGCTGTTGCTGCTGCTGCTGCTCAAGCAAGCACTTGAGCAGCACCTGCTGCTGTTTTCTGCTAACTCAGCACCTGCTCTGCAGCAACTTAATCCAAGCTTGTGCCCTCGCGAATTATGCCAAATGTGAAATGCTCGAAATGACTTGTAACATATTTTAAATATGATTATCAGCGAGTTCGGTGCGTTTTCGGACGACGCGAAGTGCATCGGGTCGAAAAGTGAGTGAAGTTCAAGAATTAACGTTCTCACTGTTTTAACCTTCTAACTGGCTTAACCTACATTAGAGGAAAAAAAATGAATTGAGATCAATAATTTTCAATATTTACCAAACTAATACATGTCATTGTTTATGTATATATGTATTATACTTACAAGATAGGATGGCCAAGCAATAAATTGTCTTGCAGCATCACCTATCATCTTCATACCATGATAGCTCCGAATCAGACTCTCTGTAGGAATCATTACTACCTCAACATAGATTTCCAATATTGATCACCTAATTTTCGCCTCCTACAATAGTAGAAGGATCCTTACTAAATAAAAGTCCTCGTGCTACAGGGCGATGAGGTTGTCCAAGGGACATCAAGAACACTTCTTTATCATCCCGTCTAGGATTATCCTATATAGAGGCACATATATTTTACTATTGGATAACTTTTAAAAATTAATATTAATCAAAATAGATGTTACCTCGGTTTCATGTTCATATCGCACTCCTTTTCTTCTTCGTTGGTGCACCTATATATATAAAATTAGAGAATGACATAACATATAATTTCACAATCTAGCTAGACAAGATATTTACTTGATAAGACGGAAATTGGTGATTGGATGATGACGATCGCACTTCTCCTTCAAATGTATCATTAGGAATATTTGTATCAACAACATTCTACAAAAGAAATAACACTATGTAATTTCAACAAGATATTATTTAATAAATTCTTTTATAAATACTTAATTAGTAAAGTAAACCTGTCGACCATCCAATGGATTAGTAGGTGAAGGTGCATCGGTAGACTTATTTTGCATAATAGATGCTATCATTGCTTTCATTTCAGCCAACTCGGTCTCCATAACTATCATTCTTTCCTTCATTCCTTTTGTTTCCTCCTCAGCTTTCTTTCTAGCCTCAGTTGCCATTCTTATACATGCTGCAGGTGTAGGTGCATCGGTCCAAATATGAGTAGGAGCAGGGCCCAAACCGAGGCCACGGACGTGACCATGTTTTTCTTTTCCAAATACATCTGAGAATAAATCATCTACTTCTTTGGAACCTTTTTTTGCAAGATCTGGTTGATTCTTGGTCTTCACATCAATCTCTCTCTATAACAAGTCATGCATATCACAATGAGTAGGTAGAAATGCAAATAATTTAAATTTCCTCATCTTGTGGATCAAAGGAAACTGAACATAAATGTATAAACTGCCATAAAAGTGATCCTTAAAAAAAAAGCAACTTACAATAAAGCTAAAATCTTTACAAATAAAAACTTAAAAAAATATTAATCTACTTACAATAAAGTTAGCACATTCTTCATTCATCGGATCCCCATTTTTGTGAACATGAGTAATCTTAAATAGTTCGGCCCCTAGTTGGCACTACTCCATTTCCTTTCGCTGTTAACAATACAAAAGTTTATAATTCAGTGAATTCGTGGTATAGCATATATATGAACTTAGAAGAGAATAAGTGAATTAAGTGATTTACCTTTTCTTCACGAATACGAGCAAAACTTCTTGAGCCAGCAGTGTGAGTATTAATTTGCTTAGCACGGTTACTTTTGTTTCTTAAACTACGCGTCTGTATACAACATCAACTTGGTTAAAAGAAACATCTATATAGCTACACTAGAAAACATTCACTTGGTTAAAAGAAAAAATGAAGAGTGAAATTGATAAAGAATGAAAAATTGTTTAAAGCACCTGTCCTTCTTCAGTATCCCAAAATTCAATCAATTGTCTCCATTGCTCCGGGAGGACTCTAGAATCGCGATCAACAAGACGTTCTTCATAAGTATTGTGAGCATCATAGTGCTTTTTCTTAAGCTCACATTTGAAGTCCTTCCATTTTTTTCCAAGAGCTTTCATAACCCATAACCACTTATCATCTTCAAGATTATACTTTAACTATAAGAAATTCACAAATATCAATTTACTGATAGATGTTTATGTATTAAAAATATAAAGAGAAATCAACTAATAAATTGATACCTTAATAATGTTCCCCATTATCTTTTTATTATCCAAAGGCATGTGCCTCCAATCCTTATATGTTAATGGTGCATCTTTTCCACTTCTAGCACAGTGCCTAAGAAGTTTGTGAATTGCGCAGCTTTATCACCAGTAGGCTGATCAAATTCATTAAAAGTAAGTGCCAACATATCACCATCATGCCTAGCCCATATTTTATGCATGCGAGTTGGACCTCTCCGATTACTGGACTTTTTAGAAGAATCTGTTTTCAAATAATCATAAGAGATAGCTAAGAAATAAATATTCAATAGTGATCAATTGATTTTATAAACTAAATTCCTAAAGTTCGATGAACATGCATATCTTAGGGATTAATGAATACCCATATTTTCTTCAAGTTGGTCATCATCCGATATAAACTGGTTGTCCTTATCAACACCCAAATCAAAATCATTCTCCTCAAGATCACCTCCAGATTGCCTAAGCGAGTGATTACTTGATGGAGTATTTTTTCTGACTAGGATCACGAAAGTTTTTGTTGCAATTCGAGGACCAAGTATAGAACGTCCTGGCTGAAATCGTGTACGCGCCATAGTCAACCTGCAAAACAGTTAAAAAAAGATATATTATATCATCTTTTAGAATCAGTAAAATACTTATGTACTATTTAATAGAAGTATTAAAAAAATAAAAACATTAAGAAATAAGCACCTACACATGAATTTTCAATATCATTGAGTAATTTGTTATCTAAACAATCAAGAAAAAGTTGAGGAATTTAGAAATCAATAGAATAAACAAAATCCTAAATGTTATGAATGTATAAACAAGCACTCTAATTATCATGAAATATGAATAATGAGACATTATTCAATTATATATAAAGCAATTAACAAGCAATCAATATATACTTTTTTGTTAAATCGAAAATTGCTTATTAAAGTAAGAATCATTGAAATTGAATTCAATTTACAAGAGATTGAAGTCAAAGGATTGAATCAACCTTATAACTGAAAATCAATCACCAGCTCCATCAGGCTCTAAGTCGTCACTTTGTATAGCATCTTTTGGGCGAGTAATATCTAAAGGTGTATTAATAGTTGTTCCAGGTATATCTGTCCTCGCCCAATTACCAGTGTCAATATCATCACTAGTGGTGTTATCTCCATTTAAATTACTCTCTAAACCATTTGGGTAGTACATCTCCATATCATCTCCACACTCTTCCTCTTTTGCAGACATGTCAAACAAGTCTCTAGGTTTTGTACCAACTACAACATGCCAATCTTCCTCTAAGGGGTCTTGTACATAAAACACCTGTTCAACTTGTGATGCTAGTACAAATGGTTCATTTGCTATATTCTCATTATTATATAATAATCGATTGAAGTTAACGAGTGTAAATCCAAATTTGTCCTTCTTAATTCCTCTGCCTTCAGAACGCACATCTACCCAATCACATTTAAACAACACAACTTTTGCCTTTTCATTATAGTATAGTTCAATGATCTCTTTAAGAACTCCATAGTAAGCAACATCTCCTTTGATAGGATTTTGATCCTTTGCACTAGAAAAACTTGAGGTGCTTGCAACGACAACAACACCACTATTTTGTGTTCTTCGTCTCTCCTCAACATCTTTCGTATGAAATCTAAATCCATTAACAATATATCCTTTATATCTTCTTACTGTCATTAGAGGACCTGCTGCCAACCATCGAATTTCCTCTAGTGACTCCACATTCTCTTCTCTTGTCAAATTATGAACCTATTAAACAAAGACAAGCTAATTAATGTCTTAATTTTAACTATATATTAGTTAAGAAATTAAGTTCGAAGTGAAGTATACTTACATGTGATCTAAACCATTCATGAAAAGTTTCATTATGAATACGCTCGACATCACGCCTTCGCGCTCGATGATTATGTGCCTTGATTTCTTGAATATGTTTTCTGTAAATAAATAAGCCTAACTAAATACACTATTAAATTTAAAAACTACAACATTTTGACTTTTAATTAATATTCAAGTTTAAGAACTTACTCAAGATAAGAGCTTATAGAATCGAAATTAAATAGCACATATCGATGAGCTTGTACCCACGTTGTATAATCCAAAGTTATAGTTTCGCCATTATCTAGTGCACGACCAATATGGGAAAATAAGGTTTTCTTAGTCAAGTCACTAGCATTAGGATCATCATTTCTCACTGGACGGTTGAACCGAGTTTCAACACCATGTAAATAGCGAGAGCAAAATGTTAGGCTCTCCTCAATTAAATAGCCTTCCGCAATCGAACCTTCTGGATGTCTTCTATTTCGTACATATGACTTCAATCTCAAAAGAAACCTAAATATATAAAAATAAGAACCAAAATAGAATAAATAACAACAAAAAATGAGTAATTTATTAAATTACAAGTCAAATCTTAATATCATAATATACCTCTCAATTGGATACATCCAACGGTATTGCACTGGACCAGCAAGTTTGGCCTCACTAGCAAGGTGAATTGGCAAATGGACCATGACGTCGAAAAAGGATGGAGGAAATATTCTCTCAAGATGGCATATTGTCAATGCTATTCGATCTTCTAATTGTTGCATATCCTTCACCTGAATAGATTTACAGCACAATTCCCTAAAAAAGCTACTTAGCTCTATCAAGGCCAAGCTAACATTTTCTGGCAAGATCCTTCTAACAGCTAATGGGAGAAAATGCTGCATCAACACATGACTATCATGACTCTTGAGCCCCAAAATTTTTAGCTCCTTAATATGTACACGATTTGAGATATTTGATGCATAACCATCAGGAAATTTAACTCCCTTTAATAATTTACAAAAAATTTCCTTTTCCTTTCTACTCATGGAGAAGCATGACGGGGGTAGATATGTTTTGGTTCCATTTGATACTGGATGAAGATCTTGTCTTATTCCCATTTCTTGAAGGTCAAGACGAGACTTGAAAGTATCTTTTGATTTTCCGTCTGAATTTAGTAATGTATAAACTACATTATCAGTACAATTCTTTTCAATATGCATAACATCAAAGTTATGACGTACTAGAAGAGTTTCCCAATACGGCAATTCAAAAAAAATGCTCCGCTTCTTCCAATTATGTGAAGGTTGAACATCTTCAGCTCGCTTACGTTTTCCACTTCTTATATTACAATTATGCTTTCCCAATATAATGTTAACATCTTGACTTGCTCTAAAACATCACAACCAGAAAGTGGAGTTGGTGCAGCTCTATGTTCCTGCTTACCATTGAAAGATGTGACATCACGTCGAAATTTATGTTCATTATCCAGGAATCTACGATGTCCCATGTAACAGAATTTTCTTCCATGCTTTAAATATTCAGAGCAAGTTTCACCATTACAATAAGGACAAGCAAGTCGCCCTTTTGTGCTCCATCCCGAAAGACAAGCATAGCCTGGAAAATCACTAATGGTCCACAAAATTGCGGCACGCATTTGAAATGTTTGTTTGCAAGATACATCGTATGTTTTGATGCCTTCATCCCATAACTCCTTTAATTCATCTATCAATGGCTGCATGTACACATCAATATCATTCCCAGGGGCAGATGGACCAGGAATAAGTAATGAGAGTATAAAGTATGGTTGCTTCATGCACATCCAAGGGGGCAAATTATAAGGAATTAAAACAACAGGCCATGTGCTATGAGCAATACTCATTGTGCTAAATGGATTAAAGCCATCACTTGCCAGCCCTAGCCTAACATTCCGCGGGTCCGATGAAAACAATTGATGCTTGTAGTCAAAATCTTTCCATGCAGGAGAGTCAGCAGGATGTCTAAGTACTCCATCTTTTGTACGCCCGTCGTTATGCCATCTCATATCTGCTGCTGTTTTTGAAGACATAAATAACCTTTGTAGTCTTGGTTTTAGTGGAAAGTACCTCAATACTTTTGCAGAAACCTTTTGTTCACGATTCTTTCTTGATTTTTTAATTTTCACTTTACTTTCAACAGTTTTCCACCTTGAGACACCACAGACATGGCATAAAGATGCATTAGCAAATTCCTTCCGATATAGCATACAATTATTTGGGCATGCATCAATTTTCTCGTAGCCTAGACCCAAATCTTTAATGATTTTGTCAGTCTCATAAAAGGTACTTGGCAAAGTTTCACCTGCTGGTAATACTTCTTTTAACAAATTTAAAAGCATTTCAAAGCTTTTATTGCTCCATCCCCCTAAGCATTTTATTTGTAATAGTCTCACAATAAATGAGAGTTTTGAGAACTTCTTACAACCTGGATATATTTCTTGATTAGCATCTTTCACTAAATTATAAAATTTTTTAGTCTCTTCATCTGGCTCCGCTGTCAATTCTTCAATATCTAAATCTCCCACATCTAAATCTAACTCTGGATTAAAAAATGCATCGTGTAAAAGATCGTTCATTTCATCACTGCTTTGTTCATTCTGAATGTTGACATTCTCATTAGGTTTTGTTTGGATAATATCCTCTCCATGAAATATCCATCTTGTATAACCTTGCATAAATCCATCACATAACAGATGTTCATAGACAACTTCCTCTTCTTTCCAAAAGCAATTAGTGCATTTTCTACATGGGCAAAGGATCATACTTTCTTTAGATGCATTGTCAAATGCAAATTTGAGGAATTGATTCAATCCTTGTTGGTAATCATCACTTGACCTAAATATATTAATTGAATGGTACAAATAAATATTACTTAATTTTATATACTAACATAACTTAATATTCATAACTTTAGAAATATTAGAACATTACCTTGGCTTAAGAATCCATGTCTTATCCATATCCTAGACAAGTAATTTAGGTATTCTTGACAATAGAATTACCTGTATATGCATAAAAGTTAGTATTTTAAGTTCAGTTACATTGACATCATTATTAAGAGCTAAAATATATATGTGTGCATGAGGTGTCAATCTTATCCTTTTCTTTAGACATTATTTGCACATTTTAAGCTGATATTTTCAGCTTAGAAAAAGCATGAGGTGGCACAAGTACGTCAATTTTGCGTAAAAAAAGCCCTTGAAGTTTCAGAAATGTAGTTTTCTAGCTGGTTAAACTATGACTATCATTTTTATGCCACTATTTTCTTATGAAATAAATTGTGATTATGCATTTGCATCAATTAAAAGTAATGCATGAGTTCTACTCTACTTAAGGCAAACATTAAGAACTATTCATCAATACAAGTGTCACTATGTAGCAGAATTAATTTAATGCGACAGGGGTGATGACTAGTTCATATTCAATCATTCAACTAGATATAGAACATATTATGAGATATGTTAACCTAAGACTTGGGGTATTACATCCTCACCCCCTTAACAAAATTGAGTCCTCTAAATTGACTTACCTTTTACTCAAACAAATCCATAAGCAAATTCAATCACAAGACTTTTTAGTTATGTTCAATTAAGTAAACCGTCAAAATTATATATTGCGGTTTTAGATATCCTATCTATATGTTTCCAATTAATTATAGGTCTCTTTAGTTATGTTATAGGCACCTTTGTTTCAGCTCTTGCTACCAAAAGGACTTGATTGGCTAGGCGATGATCCAAAGGCTCCAATTAACAGGTAAAAAGCAAACGAATCCATCCTTAATTAAATGAAACAAACAAATAACATATAATACATAGAACACGTATGTACTCTGCACAAGTATGTAATCCTATCAAGCAAAAAGCTTTGAAACCAAAAACTTAATCCCTCCAACCCTCCCACACTGCACAAAGAAAAGCCGAAACTCCTAAAAGGAAAATGAGATGGAGATCTCTAGCAATTTAGTAGTTTCATCCAAGCGGCCTGAGAACTTATCAAACTTTTGAGAGGTTTAAACCGAAAGAAAAAACCAAAATTAAGGGTATTTAAACGAGTTTAGAAATCAGAGGCATATCATGTAGAAGAATACACATTTCTCTGAACTTTTGTAAGAAAATTTACCTATTTAAATTTGGCAGGAAATGCGAGGCCCCAAATCTTTTAATGTTGACTCAGTAAAGTTGATACACCCTCAACTTATTTGGTCCAAGACCAACAAAACTCTTAACACAGCAGATGTCAGGTTAATTAATCACCTGCGCCATTTAATAGTTCCTTAATTACTTCCGGCCAATTTTTTCTGAAAGACTTATATAACCTCCACTAACTCAACTCAAATCTGTTAAACTTAATTTAGATCAGATTTGATAATTGTACCTGATAATTGTACCTCTTAAAGAATTATTGTAACCTCCACTAACTCAACCTAATATATAAAATAAAAAGGTGCCTTTTCTTAATGTGAGCAAGATCTGAAACAAAATAACCAAAAAAAAACAGAACAATCTAATGTCGTTGGAGAAGAGGCTTGAACCTGGACAGAGCGTCGACACCGCGCGTAGTGGAGAAGACGCGCGCTCCACAGAGCTTCGATCTTCAGCCTGAGAGCGTCATGGTGTCCGCGTGCGTGGGGCAGTAGTGGTGTCCGCGTGCGTGGGGCAGTCGTGGTGTCCGCGTGCGTGGCGCTCCACAGAGCTTCGAGCTTCTAATGTCGTTGGAGAAGTCGTTGGAGAAGAGGGTCGAACCTAGACAGAGGTCCGAGCGTGGTTGTAGAAGAGATGGTGGTGGAGGGGGGAAGAGAACCGCCAGAGATGGTCCGCGCGTGCGTGGGGCAGAGATGGTCCGCCAGAGATGGTCCGCGCGTGTCCGAGCTTGGTCCGCGCGTGCGTGGGGCAGTACTTGATCGGTACGGGCCAGAGATGGTGGTGGAGGGGGGAAGAGAACAGCCAGAGATGGTGGTGGAGGGGGGAAGGAACGCGAGCGCAATTCGCTGGTGTGCGCGCGCGGGAAAATGAAATCTCACCAAAAAAATGGCGGAACAATTGCTGGCGGTTCACCAAATATTTAGCAAATTAAAAACTGGGTTTTAGCGGCATTTCATGTAAAAGCTAGTAAAAAAATGCCAGTAAAAATTTTTTTTGGATATTTTTAATTTATTTTTTAAAAAAATTAAACAAATAAATAAAATAAAATAAATATAATTTTTTTTAACGGCATTTTTAAAAAACTGCCGGCAAAAATTTATCTTTGGTGGCTTTTTTCCTAAATGCCACCACAAAAGTGCCGCTAAAAGCCAACATTGGTGTAGTGATGCACCAAACGGAGTTCGCACGCAAAACGATGTCCGCTGCCGGAGTCCGCATGCAAAACGGAGCACGGTGCCGGAATCCGCACGTCAAACGGAGTCCGCACGCAAAATGGTGCACGGTGCCGGAGTGCGCATGCAAAACGGTGCACGGTGCCAGGATCCGCACGCAAAACGAACTCCGCACGCAAAATGGTGCACGGTGCCAGAGTCCGCACGCAAAATGGTGCACGGTGCCAGGATCCGCACGCAAAATGAAGTCCGCACGCAAAACGATGCACGGTGCCAGGATCCGCATGCAAAACGGAGTCCTCACGCAAAACGGTGCACGGTGCTAGGATCCGCACGCAAAACAGAGTCCGCACGCAAAACGGTGCACGGTGCTGGAATCCGCACGTCAAACGGAGTCCGCACGCAAAACGGTGCACGGTGCCATGATCCGCATGCAAAATGAAGTCCGCACGGAAAACGGTGCACGGTGCCGGAGTCCGCACGCAAAACGGTGCACGGTGCCAGGATCCGCACGCAAAAAGAAGTCCGCACGCAAAACGGTGCACGGTGCCAGGATCCGCACGCAAAACGGAGTCTGCACGCAAAACGGTGCACGGTGCCGGAATCTGCACGTCAAACGGAGTCCGCACGCAAAATGGTGCACGGTGCCGGAGTCCACACGCAAAACGGTGCACGGTGCCAAGATCCGCACGCAAAACGGTGCACGGTGCCGGAGTCCGCACGCAAAACGGAGCACGATGCCAGGATCCGCACGCACAACGAGGCCCGCACGCAAAACGGTGCACGGTGCCAGGATCCGCACGCAAAACGGAGTCCGCAGGCAAAACGATGCACGGTGCCAGGATCCGCACGCAAAACGGAGTCCGCACGCAAAACGGTGCACGGTGCCCAACACAGAAAAGAGCAAGAGGGTCAATTACAGTCTAAAAGAACGCTCCAAAAACTGTACAAAAATACAGTAAAAGCAAAGCGCGGGACTTACCCGACCGCGCCGCCGCCGCCGTAACGCCCCCATCGGAAGCCTCGCGCGCTCCCCGAGGCCCGCGACGCGAAACACCATCTCCCACAACCTCCTCCCTCACTCCCTCTCTCGCTCGGTTGGAGAAGAAAACGAAAGAAGGAAAGGAGGTGGCTTGCGGGGAGGAAGAAGGAGAAGAAGAAGAGAAAGGGAGAGAGGGGGGTCCACGGTGCACCAGTCCACGGTGCACCGGCCGGTCTACCGCACCCGCTCGGGTGCACCAGGTCCAGGCAAAGAGGCGGCGGGCCACGTGGCCGTATCCCCGCACGCCACGCGGGCGCGCAGCTCACGCGCCACACGGGCGCGTGACACCGTGCCGCCCACAGGCGCGGGACAACCACCCGTGACACGGGCGCGCGCCCCTGCGCCCGCGCGGGCGCCAACGGGGGTCCGCCACGTGGCGGCCCCCACGTGGCCCGCGCAGGAGGCGCGCCTCCCCGCGCCCCCCCCCCTGACGCGCTGCTGCGCGTCCTATCATGCGGCCGCCTCGAATGGCGCGCCGCCGCTTCCTCGGGACCCGTGCCGTGCACACCTCGGGATTCGTGCCCGCGATGCCTCGATTTGCGTGCCGCGTTGTCTCGAAAATGCGCACGCCTACCGGGCTCCAAATTCAACAAATAAATAGTCCATTCCTAGCGATTTCGCACGCTGAGTCCAAAAACGATGTCTGTTTTTCCAAATTCTCGTCCGAAAATTCGCCGAATGCCCACTCGATCCGATTTTCGCGCTGGGTCCATTTTTAAAGTCCGATTTGCCAAATTCCAACTCTAAAAATTCCCGAAGGCGACCGGAGAGGTAAACTTTTATCCAAACTTCGCCCGGAGTCCAATTTTGACATCTGAACCGCGCGGAACCACTTCCAAACACCCGACGGGTCCTCCAATCCCCCACGGGGTCTCCTTTCAAGCCCGAAGTCCACCACTTGTGTCCAAATTGCGCGCAGCCATCACGACGCACCACGCAGGCCTCCAGTGATGCAAGCTAAATCCCAAATTGCACCACAAATCCAATTCTCGGGCCCGACACGCGCACAAACACTCCCAAAGGCCACTAAAAGCTGCTCAACAACCAGCAAGCCCTACGCGGGGGATTCCGGGACCTCACATCCTCCCCCACTAAAAGAAAGTTTCGTCCTCGAAACTAAATCAAGTCCATCAGGAGTCACCAATACCACGGATAGGTATCCATAAATACGCCTCCAGCTACCGAAACACCACTCACTCCCCGTGATTACTCCGCAACAACAACAACAACACGTACGGTATGGCCCGATGTGCAATTCTCTCATCTCTCGAGCCAGAAATTGCAACGGGCGTCCCTCGTACTCCAACAATCACAGATCTCAAAGTGGCAAGTAAATCACGGGCGAGGAAAAACACAGCACTCCTGAGCTGAGACGTGAAATACCCAAGGGGCTCCAGTAAAGGCTGGGGGAAACGGAAATGACCACTAGTGCAACACGCACCAAACCACATCATGGTGCCAACCTCAACAAGACGACCCAAAGTATACCCACACATTCATCCAATAAGGAAACGAATCCAATAAGCTGGGGTCTTCACTCGGTTACTTCCCGATCCAAAACCACCCGAGTGGACTACACAACTGCAGGCTACCCACAAAAGGGATCCCCAAGAGACACAATCTCATGCCACAGTTGGTCACTCAACATGCTATCATAACCCCAACGGACCCACGGGTCGAAGTCGATCCCTCAACTAATAAAGAACACCCTTCCGGGAACCAAACCGTCGGTGAACGGGACTGGAAACTGGCTCACAAGGCGATCATAAAGCTGATGCCCAAACTCGTGGTCAAAGTCCAAAACATCCACAAAACCCTCACCGTTGTGTACCTACAACGTGGCATCACTGCCGTGCACCATCGGCGTGGCATCACTGCCGTGCACCAACGGCGTGGCATCACCACCGTGTATCAACGGTGTGGCATCATCACCGTGTATCAACGGTGTGGCATCACTGCCGTTTATCAACGGTGTGGCATCATCACCGTGTATCAACGGTGTGGCATCACTGCCGTGCACCAACGGCATGGCATCACTGCCGTGCACCAACGGCGTGGCATCACTGCCGTGCACCAACGGCGTGGCATCACCACCGTGTATCAACGGTGTGGCATCACCACCGTGTATCAACGGTGTGGCATCATCACCGTGTATCAACGGTGTGGCACAGGCTTGACTTGACTGGGCCCTATGAGGCGGTCGTTGGGATTGCGTGACACTGAGAGAGTGATGGCATAGCATGTGTCATAGTAGAGTTTCTTGAGCATAGTACTTGTGACATATTGTCAGCAGTGAGTGGCTGCATACCATCATCCATATCCCCTTCCTATTGAGCATAGTAGTTAGAGGCATGATAGCTGTACATTCTTTTCCAGCTTATTTATATTATCAGTCTTTTCTGTTATCTCTTGCCTCTAGTGGACTTAGTGGGCAGACCGTGGTTCTTGGAGACGGTACCCACTGAGAACTACTATATGATGTAGTTCTCACACCCTCTGTCGGTGACAGGTTGCTGAGGCTTTTCTTCCATTCCTGCCGAGCTTGACTGGATGGACCGAGGACAGGGAGTCGCGTGATAGTTCCCTACCAGCATTGTTACTTTAGAGTGAGGTAGATGTACCATCCCAGACTGTGGGAGTTTGTTATGTTTGGTTTTTTCCTGTTTAGCTATCTCCCAGTTGGATTTGTAGATGTTGTATAGGTGGACTTCTATTTGTATCATCTTGTTTTGGGAGATAGGCTATGTGTTGTTGCAACTTTGTAGTTGTGTAATTTTATAGTACAGCTTTCTTATCCGCTCTGATATCTGTGTAGCTGTAGTTCTGTCTTTGCAGGTTAGACGCTTCGTCTGTACGGCAGTTTCCGTACAGATGGCGGATCTGTTAGCGAGCCCGGGTCGCAGTTTCGACCCCGGGGCGTGACATTGCGGGTCCGCGCGGGTGCCGCCCGCGCGGTTGCGGGTCCGCGCGGCAGCCGCGCGGCGCCCATGCGGTGCCCGCGCGGTTGCGGGTCCGCATGGGTGCCGTCCGTGCGGTAGCCGCGCGGCGCCCATGCGGTGCCCGCGCGGTTGCGGGTCCGCATGGGTGCCGTCCGTGACTCTCCCCCGCACGATGCCCTAGCGGCACCGCGCGCCTCCGCCGTCCGTTCCGTGCCCTAGCATGATGACGACGACGGCGACGGTGACGGATACGACGGAGAAACCAAGAATTCAAACAAAAGAGACGACGGAAAAATCCCAAATAAATTATAACAATTATTTTACTAACCGAAGATCGACGGGAAGGTTGTCCGGTCGCGTTCTTGCCTTCGGTTCGGTGTCCGGGAAGATCGGGCTCCTTCTCTTTCTCCTTTCCCTTTCTTCCGGCTAGGGTTCCGTCTTTTCTTTTCTTTTTCTCTTCTCACCGATTAGGGTTTTTATTTCTTTCTTTTCTTTTCTTTCTGATAATCGGGATCCCTTATATAGCTCGTATTAAATCTTTAATTAATTTCCTTTTTAATTAGTACGTAAGAGAATTCTATTTTCCCTCATGGATAATTAATTAACTAATTAATTATCCCCTACGAGATAACCCACCTTATCTCTAACGGGTACAAGATATTTTGCACGGATTCCGATGCATGACTTAATCACCATATCACTAGGAATTCCGTTCCGGGAGATCCCGATATCGGATTTCAGATCCGATCGCACCGTCGGCTTTCTTTTTCCGCGCTCTATCGCTGAAAAATACCAGCACCTCACAATGGCCAACTTTTAAGAATTGAATAATTTTATTTCACTTAAAAGCTTAAATGACTACATGTAAGTCAAAAATACCCCGAAAGGCCGGATCACTACATGTTCCCATAGGATACCAAATTCCGAAATTAATGGTTCCTTTGATGTACCGGATGATCCGTTTCACCGCTTTCAGGTGAACCTCCTTTGGTGCTGATTGATATCTCGCGCAAATCCCAACACTAAAGGATATATCCGGGCGACTAGCTGTGAGGTAAAGTAGACTTCCAATCATGCTGCGATAAAGTTTCTCGTCTACATTCTCGCTAAGAGATTCACTTCCTAATCCCTTATTGCTAGTTCCCATAGGAGTAGGAAAATCTTTAGGATCTTCTAATCCGAATTTCTTTACCAACTCCTTTGCATACTTGGATTGACACAGATGGATGCCTTCACCATTTTGTTTCACTTGCAATCCAAGAAAGTATGTCAGTTCACCCATCATAGACATCTCAAATTCGCTTTCCATGGTTTCTGCGAATTTAGAAGCATCATTATCCTTTGTTGCTCCAAACACAATGTCATCGACATAGATTTGTGCAATAATGAAGTTATTTTGATAATGCTTCACAAAGAGAGTCCTGTCTGCTCCCCCTCGAGTATAGCCCTTCTCCAAAAAGTGCTTTGTCAACCTTTCGTACCACGCTCGCGGTGCTTGTTTTAAACCGTAAAGAGCCTTTTTCAGACGAAAAACATGGTTAGGTAGTTTACAGTCTACAAAACCTTTCGGTTGAGCCACATAAACTTCCTCATTTAAAAACCCATTTAAAAACGCGCTCTTAACGTCCATTTGAAAGAGTTTTATTTTAAAGTGACAAGCAATAGCGAATAAGATACGAATGGACTCGAGTCTAGCTACAGGGGCGAACGTTTCATCAAAGTCTATACCTTCTATTTGAGAGTAGCCTTGAGCAACTAAACGTGCTTTGTTCCTGATGATGGTACCATCCTCATTTTTCTTGTTCTTGAAAATCCATTTAGTACCGATCACATTGTGTTGCTTCGGAGGCGTCGTTAATTCCCAGACTTTGTTTCGTTCAAACTGATGGAGCTCTTCCTGCATTGCTTCAATCCAGTAGTCATCCTGAAGAGCTTCATCGACGTTCTTTGGTTCGATCATGGAAACGTAACATGCGAATCCACAAACCAACTGTCTCTGAGTTTTGACTCCTTCTTGTGGGTCTCCAATGATGTTTGATTCAGGATGATCCTTGGAGATGCGTAACGTTTGTTGTGATGGAGTACTCGGAGGTACATGAGATGATTCCTGCACATCAGATAAACTTGAAGAACCATTAGATGCATCATTAATATTGGAAGTATTATCATGAGAAGATGCATTTACAGGAGTATCATCATCAAGAGAGATATCAGGGGTAGATTTAACAGATGCAAAGTGGAAAGCTTCATCTACTTTAACATTTATAGATTCTACGATCGTTTTAGATTCCAAGTTAAATACCCGATATGCTCTACTATTTGTAGAATACCCCAAGAAAATCCCTTCGTCACTTCGAGAGTCAAATTTTCCAAGATTTTCGCGGTCACGTAAAATGTAACATCAACTCCCAAAGATGCGAAAATATTTGATGTTGGGTTTTCTACAACACCATAGTTCATATGGTGTATTTAACATTCCCGGGAGCAAATAAACTCGATTAATAAGATAGACAGCAGTGTTCACAGCTTCAGCCCAAAAATATAACGGTAAATTCTGGCTATGAAGCATAACACGTGCCATCTCTTGAACAACCCTGTTTTTGCGCTCGACAACACCATTCTGTTGAGGTGTATAGGGTGCTGAGAATTCATGCTTAATGCCGTTGGAAGTGCAAAAATCAATGAATTTAGAATTTATGAATTCTCCACCTCTATCACTTCTAACACGAATGATCTTTTCATTCTTTTCAATCATAATACGAAGGCAAATCACGTGAAAAGAATTAAAAGTACCAGCTTTCTCTTTCAAAAATTCGTTAATCAGGAGAATACCTAGCATATAATCAAAACTAATCTACCCAGAGTTCTTATTTCAAAAGAGATTTGACCAAAAACCATTCACAAACGAAAAGGATAGAAAAATCTCATCACGTTTTGAAGAAAAAAGAGAAAACCTGTGAAAAACGAGATTTTGATCAATAAAACTTACTTGGATTCGAAGAACTTGGGTTAGGAAAACTCCAAGGTGCAAGAATTCTACAGAGAGAGGCTCTAGAGACTTGAGAACAAAAGATTAAGGTACAAGAAATCAAAACCCGCTTGTTCTATTAAAAACCCTAGCCGTGATGCGGATCGGATCGAGATTTCGATCCGGATCGGCTAGCCGCAGGAAGAAGCCTGCTTTCGGGATCCGGATCACTTAACCCGATCCGGATCAGCTGCAACTTTTTCTTCAGAAAAATTTAGAAAAAATTCATAAAATCCAGAAAAAGTATGTAAGCATTTTAGCACACCAACTTTAAATAAAAATCATCGTTTCATGTCAAGAGAAATAAATTATGTTAAATCTATCAATAACATTCAAATAATGACATGACAATTTATAGAAATTAAAACTTTTAAAGTTGATCAAGTTCAAACACATCCATCATGATCTTATGAGTACGGCGTTTATCAAATCATTAAAATGGTAAAGAAAATGAATTACCAAGATCAATAGATGTTTGAAATCCCAAATAAATTATATAATGTATCTAGTCAATCTGTTGAAGAGAGTGGCTCTTTGAGCATCTTTCTTTACAAAACCCACCTTATACCAACCTTGAAATTTGACGGAGTCAAGTATTTCAATCATGCATTTTAGTTAATCAAAAATTACAAACCCATGCTTGGTATACATGTGGTAGCTGCACATAGTACTCGGACGACCGAGGTGATAGCTCTTTCCTCCATGTGGTGGTAGTTTTCACACTCATTGGGATGTAACTCTTTCCACATCTTTTGAGCATTTTACTTTTCTTTGACTCCCCCTCAATTGGCTATCAATTAATTTAAGATATAAAGTATTCAACCAAGGATTGATCTCGAATTCATACTCAACTAAATAGTCAAATAAGATAAAAACAATACCAAGAGATCATTGAGAGAGAAATTGACTTTGATCAATTAAAAATGGTTTAATTTAAATAAATGATCAATGCATCAACTGAATTATTATGATATCCAAAGCATAATAAATTTCTAATTATATGAAAGGATGCAAGTAAAGTCAATAATACACATGCTCAATTAATGTACTATGTATAAACATAGATAAAGAACAAAAACACAAAAACAAAACCTAACCTAAGCAAAAGTTTCAAAAAGAAGTTTATTTCAAGGAAAGCATTCCAATTGCTTTACGCAAATGAATAAAACGTTTTTGATCCAAAGGTTTTGTTAAAATGTCAGCTAATTGATCTTCAGTTGAAATATATGAAAGTTGAAGAGTATTTGATTCAACAAGCTCTCTAAGAAAATGATATCTAAGTTCAATGTGTTTTGTTCTAGAGTGCAACACAGGGTTTTTGGAAATGTTTATAGCACTAGTGTTGTCACAAAGAATTGTTACCGAAGTTGCTGAAATCCGGAAGTCGCTCAACACACTTTTCATCCAAATGAGTTGGGTTGAACAACTACCCGCTGAAATGTATTCGGCTTCGGCAATCGAGAGTGCTATACAATTCTGCTTTTTACTGTGCCATGCAACAAGGCAATGGCCAAGATAGAAGCATGCACCACTCGTGCTTTTCCGATCATCCACTGATCCTGCCCAATCGGCATCTGAGTATCCAACAATATCCAAACTAGTTCCCATAGGATACCAAATTCCGAAATTAATTGATCCTTTGATGTACCGGATGATCCTTTTCACCGCTTTCAGGTGAACCTCCTTTGGTGCTGATTGATATCTCGCGCAAATCCCAACACTAAAGGATATATCCGGGCGACTAGCCGTGAGGTAAAGTAGACTTCCAATCATACTTCGATACAGTTTCTCATCTACATTCTCACTATGTGATTCACTTCCAAGTCCCTTGTGGCTAGTTCCCATTGGAGTCAGAAAATCCTTCGAATTTTCTAAGTCAAACTTTTTAACCAACTCCATTGCATACTTGGATTGACACAAGTGAATACCTTCATCATTTTGTTTAATTTGCAATCCAAGAAAATAAGTCAATTCGCCCATCATGGACATCTCAAATTCGCTTTCCATGGTCTCCGCGAATTTAGAAGCATCATTATCTCTTGTTGCGCCAAATACAATGTCATCGACATAGATTTGTGCTACAATGAAATTGTTTTGATAATGCTTCACAAAGAGAGTCCTGTCAGCTCCCCCTCGAGTATAGCCCTTCTCCAAAAGGTGCTTTGTCAACCTTTCGTACCATGCTCGCGGTGCTTGTTTCAGACCGTAAAAAGCCTTTTTCAAACGAAAAACATGGTTAGGTTGTTTATGGTCTACAAAACCTTTCGGTTGAGCCACATAAACTTCCTCATTTAAAAACCCATTTAGAAACGCGCTCTTAACGTCCATTTGAAATAATTTGATTTTAAAATGACAAGCAATAGCAAATAGTATACGAATGGACTCGAGTCTAGCTACAGGGGCGAAAGTTTCATCAAAGTCTATACCTTCTACTTGAGAGTAGCCTTGAGCAACTAATCGTGCCTTGTTCCTGATAATAGTACCATCCTCATTTTTCTTATTCTTGAAAATCCATTTGGTACCTATCACATTGTGTTGCTTTGGAGGCTTCGTTAATTCCCAGACTTTGTTTCGCTCAAATTGATGGAGCTCTTCCTGCATTGCTTTAATCCAGTAGTCATCCTGAAGAGCTTCATCTATATTCTTTGGTTCGATTAAAGATACGTAGCAAGCGAATCCACAAACCAACTGCCTCCGAGTTCTAACTCCTTCTTGTGGGTCTCCAATGATGTTTGATTCAGGATGATCCTTGGAGATGCGTAAAGTTTGAGGTAATGGAGTACTCGGAGGTACATGAGACGATTCCTGCACGTCAGATAAACTTGAAGAACCATTAGATGCATCATTAATATTGGAAGTATTATCATGAGAAGATGCAATGGCAGGTGTATCATCATCTAGAGAGATATCGAGGGTAGATTTTTCAGATGCAAAGTGAAAAGCTTCATCTACTTTAACATTTATAGATTCTACGATCGTCTTAGATTCCAAGTTAAATACCCGATATGCTCTACTATTTGTAGAATACCCCAAGAAAATTCCTTCGTCACTTCGAGAGTCAAACTTTCCAAGATATTCATGGTCACGTAAAATGTAACACCGACTCCCGAAGATGCGAAAATATTTGATGCTGGGTTTTCTACCACACCATAGTTCATATGGTGTATTTAACGTTCCCGGGCGCAAATAAACTTGATTAATTACATAGATTGCAGTGTTCACAGCTTCAGCCCAAAAATGTAGCGGTAAATTCCGGCTGTGAAGCATAACACGTGCCATCTCTTGAACAACCCTGTTTTTGCGCTCGACAACACCATTCTGTTGAGGTGTATAGGGTGCTAAGAATTCATGCTTAATACCGTTTGAAGTGCAAAAGTCAATGAATTTAGAGTTGACGAATTCTCCACCTCTATCACTTCTAACACGAATGATCTTTTCAATCTTTTCAATCATAATACGATGGCAAATCTCGTGAAAAGAATCAAAAGTATCAGCTTTCTCTTTTAAAAATGCTACCCAAGAATACCGAGAGAAATCATCAACCAATAAGAAAATATACCATTTACCTCCCAAGGATGGTTGACGAGTCGGCCCCATAAAATCTATATGCAATAATTCCAAGGGCCGTTTGGTACCGACGTGATTCAAGGATGAAAGAAGAATTCACCTTTGCGTACCCAAACCTTTTGAGTTTTGGAGTACGTCGGAAATGATGGTGAGGTTGATACCTTTGGTGAAAGCGTCTTGTTTGATCCGTCGCTTTTCCTTGACGTCGTCATCTTGTTTGATGAACTATCGAGGCTCTTTTCCTTCGAAGAATTTGCATTTGATATCCGAGGAATCACCCTTTTGGTAGTCGTTGCAAGAAGTGCTTGAGTTGAGCATTTGGCTCCCATCTTGCAATTTCTCCTTATGTGCCCTGCAATACCACAACGAAAACATACCTTAGTGCTTGACGATCCCGAGGAGGGCGAAGTAGGCTTGTTGTCGTTGCTTGTCGTTAGTTCCGGTGTCGGAGGAGGAGATACCGACTGGGGCACAAAGACTGTCCCAACCGAACTAAAATTGTCTTCAGTTCGATTGTATCCGAGGCCGAACTTGTTTGATTGACCAAGACCAAGAAGCTTATCCAACTTACTCCTTCATGATGAAAATCGCTGTAAGTCATCCTTGAGTTGGAAAATGGTCTATGTCATTTCCAATTTTTCCTGTCGAGCCTCGCCGTTGAGCTTCAAGAAGTAATTCTCTTTGTTCACCATATCTATATAATTCTTCTCGAGTTGCTCATTGGACTCTTGAAGTGAAGCATTTGCTTTTAACAGATTATCCCTTTCCACTTCAAGATCGGTCGAGTGAGAAGTTACCCTTTTTACTTCTTCTTCGAGATCCTGCAATCTCCCTCTCAACCCCTTGTTTTGCTTAGCCAGTTTCTTTGAATCCCTCAAAAGTCTGTGGTAGGCTAGAGCAAAATCTTCACCTTCCGAATCATCCGATTCATCGTCCGTTGCAATCTTTTCAACAGTGGAGTTGGACAATGACTCGGATGTACTAGCCATTAAGCACATGAAGGGTGAAGATGTGGACGCGTGGAACGCTGTTGCGTTATCTTCTTCATCACTTGACGATGACTCATTTGACGATGAGGTGTCATCCCAAGTGACGGCTTGCATCACTTTCTTCTTTGTCGGATTCTTATTAGGACACTCCGTTGAGATATGGCCGTACCTTCGGCACTTGAAGCATTGGACTTGTCCTTCTGAGCTTTTCTTATCTTTAGAAAAACCCTCTTGCTTTCTTGGTTTGAAACTTGAAGAACCTTTGCCTTTCTTCGACTTTACGAAGGATGGAGTTTTGCTCGAGTTACCCCTTCGAAAGTTTCGGCGAAATCTTCTTGTCAAGAGAGCAAGCTGCTTCTCAAAGTCCTCCATAGATAGGTTTACGTCATCGTCTGAGGAGGATGAATCCACGTCTTCTTCTTTTGTTGTTTTCAACGCATAACCTGAAGACTTAGAAGAGGATGCCTTTCCAGAAGAATAGTTAGTAGGAAAAGTCATTTCATAAGTTTGTAATTAACCAACTAATTCTTCTACACGGATTTCGTCCGGGTGTTTAATATTTTCAATGGCTGTAACCTTGGATCGAAATCTCTCAGGAAGAGTTCTTAATATTTTTCTTACAACTTTAAATTCTGGAATTTTCTCTCCCAAGTTAGCACATGAGTTTACGATGTCTTGCAATCGTGTGTAATAGTCTGTGAAAGATTCATTTTCTGCCATGAAAATAGAGTCAAACTTGCTCGTAAGCATTTGCATTTTCTGAATCTTCACAAGGTTAGTTCCCTCATGCGTAACTTGAAGAACATCCCAGATTTCATTCGCAGTCTCACATGCCGAGACGCGAGAGAACTCTGTTTGATACAAAGCATTAAATAGAGCATTAATCCCTTTGCCATTGTAAGAAGAAAAATCTATCTCTTCCTTGGTCCATTTCGACCTAGGTTTGATGGTGCGAACATCACCAATAAATTTAGTTGGATTAGACCATCCTAATTCAATTGATTGCCACACCCGTTCGTCGATGGAAATTAAAAAGGCTTTCATCCGTACTTTCCAGTACGCATAATTTGTTCCATCGAAGAACGGAGGTCTGTTGATGTTTCCACCTTCAACCATTGTTTACAACCCTATTCCCTCTCTAATACCACTTGTTGGGTTATGTATAATTGGATCTAAATAGGGGAAAAAACACCTAGAGGGGGGTGAATAGGTGTAAACAATAAACACTCAAAAATCTTTGCGATATAAAACCCAATGCGGAAAAATAAATAACACGCAGAGATTTTTACGTGGAAAACTCCAAACCGGAGTAAAAAAACCACGGGACCGATAACACGGTGAAATCCACTAGAATTAAACACGTACAAGGTGATATACCGTACTGACAGACGACTCAACCTTTTCCATACGCTCCTAGTTGATCTTCTCCGCTCGCTCCACGACGCTTCTCGAATCCACGATCTGCGTCCAACGCCGAATCCACGGCGTCCAACGTCGAGTCCACGACGTCCGACCAAATCCACGGTCTTCACCCAGTAGCACGCTTCAAATCCACGAACGTACCTTGCTCCAAATCCACGAGAGCGGTAGCACCTTGAATCCACAAGGCCACGCGAGTCCACGCGCCGATTTGGGATAAATCGTTGTTTTTTGGGTGGTGATGATCCGCCGAATACTTAGATTAGAAATAGATCGGAAATACCATCTAAGTATTCATTGATTTGATTCTACTCAAAATGTGAGTATGAAAACCTAGAATCAAATCAATCAATATAGATGAAGAAACATAAGATTAAATCTCTTGATTTCCTTTCTTCTCTATATGTGGATCTTAGGCCGTATATAGGATGGCGGCTTTTAGGATTAGTGGCTTACCCTGGAAAAAAGAATCATAGGGTCTATTTATAGGTTAGAAACCCTTGGAAAAAGATAAGAATCAAAAACTATCCTTTTCTGGAATTTTACATGACGATGATCTGGATCGGAGTTCGGCGATCCAGATTGCAGTAGCGAGAAAAACAGTTTCCAGAAAAACGAAGGTTCGGGATCCGGATCGAAGTGCCTGATCCGGATCGTTCATACAGTTTCACCAAATACCAACGTTCGGGATCCGGATTGGAAAGCCTGATCCGGATCATTCATAAATCATGGTAAAACCAGTGTTCGGGATCCGGATCAAAGGAGGCTACGATCCGGATTGAACTTGTGTATGAACGAACACCCTTCGGGATCCGGATTGGAAAGTCTGATCCGGATCCTGAACATGTCCCATGTCCAGTTTTTGATATTTATGCAATTACAAGTTCATCCAAGTGTTTCTACACTATAAGAAGTATTCGGATCACCAAAGATATTAAGTTAAACATACCTGATCCTTTTGAATTCTTCTTTCTTGAGATTGAGTTATATGATCCAACCTTCTTTACCTTCAATCTTCAAGACTTAACCGAATTCACGAAATACGCCAACTTAAATTCCGTAACAACATCCATATGTAAGTTATAGAGATTGTCTATTAAAGAACCACAACCTATCAAATTATTTCTTAAATAAATTGAACAAATGTTTGATTCAAAAATAAACTTATAACCGTTCAATACCAAACGTGAAATAGAAATAAGGTTTCTAGTCGCACTAGGAACATAAAGACAATCTCTAAGTTCTAAAACTACTCCCGTCGGTAGACATAAAGGATAAGTCCCTACAACAACAGCAGCAACTCTTGCTCCGTTTCCAACGCGTAGGGTAATCTCTCCATCCCTAAGTCGTCTACTTTTCTTTAGCGCCTGCATTGAAATACACAAATGCGAGGTGCATCCCGAGTCAATGACCCATGTAAAAGTAGAACAAACCGATAAGCAAGTAGTTTCAATGATATGAATCTTGGACATACCTTCCAAAGTTTTATTCTTCACCTTGTCCTTCAGGCTAGCCAAATAGTCCGGGCAATTCCTCTTCCAATGGCCATCCTTTTGACAGTGGAAGCAAGTTCCTTTGGCGGCCTTCTTTTTGGGATTTACCTTGACAGTGTCAGTCTTTGGCTTCTTCGCAGGCTTCTTCTTTCTCCATTTAGACTTTCTTTTGGAGGAAGCCCGTTCAACCGCCAAAATTGAGCCCTTATTGACTTTTAGCATTCCTTCAGCCGTGACCAACATATTCAACAGCTCGGCGAGAGTGCAAGTAATTTTATTCATTTGAAAATTTAAAATAAACTGAGAAAATGAATCAGGTAATGATTGTAAGATCAAATCAATTTGAAGTTCTGCGTCCATAGTCATTCCGAGCTTCTCAAGCTCCTCAATGTCCTTAATCATCGCCAAGCAATGATTATTGACTGAGTGACCATCAGACATCTTAGTCCTGAACAGTCGCCTTGACACTTCGTAACGAGCTGTTCGACTTTGCTCATCATACAACTCTTTAAGATGAAGCAAGATGTCAGCAGAACTCTCCATGTGCTCATGCTGGCGTTACAACTCATTACTCATAGACGCAAGCATGTAGCATTTTACCTTCATGTCATCATCAGTCCATTTATTTCTAGCATCTTTCTGTTGAGCTGTTGGATTTGCGGGCACTGCTGGAGCCTCCGTGTCCAACACGTAGGCTAATTTTTCAGAATTGAGAACAATTCTCAAATTCCTCAGCCAATCGGTGAAATTTGGTCCAGTTAAGCGATTAGTATCAAGTATTCTGACAAGTGGGTTAGAGGCGGACATTTTCTTGCGCGATGGTTAAGATTCTAATTAGTTGTGTACTTAATCATAATCCATTTTGATTAGGGTCATTAAATATAAACGGTGCCTCCCACTAATTTTAGCGAATCTCCACACTCCCCGAGTGGAGAAAACGGAAACTTTACTAAAAGTTTCTAGTGGGAATTGCGGTCCCATCTATTTGCACACTACCTCATCCTGACAGATTCTTGGCAATGAGTAAAGAAATGAGTGAACAACTCTTGTTCAATGCTTCTCAAGCAAATCGCAATTTTATCTTTGGCCTCCAAAAATATAGGCCTCATCCTAACAGATTCTTGGCCTTATCTTTTGGTTAAGTTAGACCCACCGTTCATCATGCAAATAAAAAAGTCATTGAATCCTCATCCTGACAGATTCTTGGATTCAACCCCTTTCTTACCACATAGCATCTCATGCCAATAGAATGGTTGCGGCTCACTAATGCAACTGACCCCCGTATCCGGGTGCATCAATCAACACTAAAGAGACGCCCACACCCTACAACGATGGAAGGCCACTAATGGGTTCATAACACCATTAACTTAATATTTTATTTAGGGAGATTTGTTATCTCATCAGTTTTAATTCATTATAAATTTACATCTCATGCAAAACATCGCATCATATGCACACATATATCGCATATATATATGAAAAATAACTACCGGTGATGATCATGAATTTTAATTTGATTCGGGCCTGAGCCACCAGGCCGGAATCGGGTCAGAGGGTATTACACACAAAAACTTGCTCTGCATCTTGATCAGATTGGAGTAGATCAACTCTTGTCGGCTCACTCGATCAATATTTGGTCCAAACTTGATCTGCACCGCATCAACTCTTGAATGGAACAAAACGTCATGGAACCTAGAACTACCCCTTTACCGTTTAATTTTTGCAACAATACAATACAGCACAGAATAATAATGAGACACGCAGGTCTCCAAATTACATAATTTAATTGGTGCACGCAGGCACTCAAAATAAATCTAACACTGGGTCTTTATTAAATTACACTCATTCACATCATCACAAGGTTGCTATCCATGATCATCACCTCATACACATCACAGGCATATAATATAAAATAAAATTCTCTAATTCGATTTCTAATTAATTGGGTTTTGAATTAATTTTAAATTGCGATTTTGCACAAAGCAACCACAAGGCGCGCATGATCATATCATGTAAATGCGTTCAAAACACATTGCGGCAAGCACATGCAATGAAAGCCATGAACTAATCAATTAGTGTTGCTATACTCTAACAATGCTAATTAATTAGAGCTTGCATGTCATCAATATGACCTACGGTCATATGCTAATTAATTAGAGCACGTTGACCTTGACCGCAAGCATGGCCGTAGTCGCATGCTAATTAATTATGTCACGCCCCGGCGTCGAAACTGCGACCCGGGCTCGCCAACAGATCCGCCGCCCATACGGGAAGCCCCGTATAGACGAAGCGACTAACCTGCAAAAGAGCATCGATACTATGCAGATATCAGAGCTGAAAGTAAAACTGCTAGAAATAAAAACTATATACAACACAAGTCCTCACCAAAAGTACAAAAGTCTCTCGAGCAGTAGAAAATAAATACAACTCTATACCTCACTACAAAGTTTGCTCAACACAAACTCTCAAAAGTAAGGGGGGTACGTCTACTCTCTGGACGACGACTGGTAGGGATCTATCTCGCGACTCCCTTACCTCGATCTGAAGAAGCAGCAACAGGAGCAGCAGGAACAGGAGTAGAAGACCCTGCGGGGAAAACACCACGACGGGTGTGAGAACTACGTCCCAAGTAGTTCTCAGTGGGTGCCGCCAACAAGCCCGACGGACTGCCCACTAAGTCTACTAGAGGCATAAAGTAACAATATAAGACTGAAATGAAAGGGCTGGAAAAGTAACTCTACAGCTACTATGCCTCTATCTAGATGCTCAAGAAAAGGAACAGATGAAACATGATGCATCTACTAACACACACAGTAAACTCTCCAAATCTAAACTGCCTGCCTCAAAGGGTCCAGTCAAACCTGCGCCCACCTACTGCCGCACATCCTCAACAGGACGGGTCTACCGTAGGGTGTCCGTGACTGCCGCTAACTGGGCCAGTCAGAGGGACGGCGTCGACAAGTCGCGATAGCAAGTAACAGGCCCAACTCCGGAGTGGCTCTCGAGGGGAGCGACCCAACCGAGGAAAGTATCCGCGTATCTCTGTCGAGCTCAAATATGGCTCATGCAGGCGATAGTCCAAACCACGATCAACAAGATCGACCAACAACACCAACTCTCAACCACAAGCTGGAAGTCACACAGCTGGGGCCACCGTCCACCAGACGGCTCCCACAACAGAACACTAAACTCTCCAGAAAGACCGACACCATAAGGGTTCGGAAACCCAATAGACCGGTGCTAAGAACCCTATCAAACAAGAACAGACTCTAGGCTCCGACTATCGAAGTTCCCGATCCCTTATAGTTCGGGAAAGCAATAATCACAGTACAACTCGCAGAAGACACCAACAGGGCCCGAAAGTCCCGGGAGACCTACCCCTACAACCCTATCAAACAAGAACAGGTTCCAGGCTCGGCCCCCGTGGCTTTCGTCCCGACAGAGGAACGGCCCCTAGAACCCAGACCACTCGAATCCTTTCGAGTGGGGAGATTTACAGGAAAAAAGGTGACATTTGTTATTGAACACTAATTTGATCTGGAAGAAATCCATATTTAATGATTTTAGTTCTTTTTAGAAAAACAGTTAGAAAACAAGTGTTTTACCCAAACCCCGAAGGGCTGATGCCTTTGTCCAATCAAACAAGAACAGACTCCAGCGGCCCTTCGATGTTTGGAAGAAAACATTGGTAGACTAAAATCATGTGTATGTCGAAGAGGGTTCTGGGTTCTAGGTCTGGCTAACACTAGTACACTACTGCCACTAACACAGTGGCGACGACCCAAACAGGGGGAAAACAAGATCTCTCGGGTCCACCGTTTACCCCAAACGGTTCCCGATACAGACAAGCGAACCACCACATCTACCAGACTCCACTCTGCTCCCAAGCACGAGTGCAAATGCATCCCACACTATAGAGAAGTCCCGACCGCTCGGCCCACTACCCGGGCGAGGATAACACTAAGTCCAGGAATGCGACATAAAGTGTGGATGTCTAAACATAAATAACCCTAGCCCAAGTGAGGGTTTTCTACTGGTCTGGTTACACATGCAACATATGACGGGGGTGCTAGGTCAGGTTCCAACATAATAAATATTTAACATGATAGTAGGAAGCAAGAGATCACAAGATCGACAGATAAAACAAGGATCAACAATTCCTATACTCTAGCATGCTACCCAAGTCCAATCACTATCATGCATGATTCTATATCAATAGAATTAGAGCACAGTCCATAGATCTTGAAAGCAAGCCACACACCTGAAGACGCTAACTGTCCGGAGTCGTACAGCTGAGAAAACTAGGAAAATAACAACTCTAGGTCCAATAGGTCCAGCACAGTCCACAATCCCTCCTGGGTGCAACATAAGGCTACAGTTATACTTTAAATCCAATAAAATCCAAGTTTTACAAATCTGCTGGGAACAGTCCACTTACTGCGAAATTTTCACCTGTAAAACGAACTCCAAAAATTCTGATAAAAATACCACAGTGATCCTCGCGTCGATAGTTTCGAAACGGGTACCTGCACGTCTAATTCCGAGCACCGTAGGCCAAGTTACAAATTCCACAGTATCGGTGCGCACAATCCCAAAACCATTCAACTGTAAACTCTTATACAGATAAAAGGAAAAGTGTACACCTTCAGGAAGGTCTCCAAAAATTCCAAGAAAAATCCACGATGATCCTCGCGTCGAGTAGATGAAAAAAGTCTATAAGCACGTCTTGATCCGAGACTCGCGCGCGAAGATCTCCCCAAAAGAAGGTGCTGCCCTCACCAAAATCTCACAGCAAAAAGGGTCCCAATGAACACGAGAAAACACCTCGAAAAACGTGAAATTTGAAAATGTGCGAGAAACCCAAAATCGTAGCCTCACCTGTTACGAATCCAGCAGCGAAGAAATCGCTAGAAAAGATGGTCGGAGAAGGTCGGGGGAGCTCGTACACCGAAGAGCGACGGAAGGAACACCGAAGAAAGAGCATCGCGCCGCGCCAAGAAAAATCTGTAACCTCGGGATTCGAGCCTCCAAAAATTCTTAAACTCCGCAGGAAGATCAAGGATTAAGAGAGGAAAAATTCATCAAGAAGAAGCTCGGGGAGATCTTGCACCGACAGAGAGAAAAAAGGCTGCAAAAAGGGCTCGGGCTGCCTATTTATAGGCCCAAAGGAACAATTCGGATAATACCGAAATTGTCCCAAGATTCGGGCGGCTACAGTGCGGCCCAGCCCGGATTCGGGCGACTACAGTGCGGCCCAGCCCGGATTCGGGCGCGCATAGTGCGGCCCGGCCCGGCCGGTTTCGGGCGCGCACAGTGCGGCCCGGCCCGGCCCAGCCCGCACACGGGATCCAACCGGACGCCTGCTTGGTCCTACCCACACCGGCGCCCGCCACGTGTCCCCCGAACACGCCGTAGCCGTGCAAGCCGCCGCGGGGAGCGCCACGTGTCCCTGCCCGCGTCAACGCGGTAGGTGGCGCCCGCGAATCAGCGGGCACCACGTGGCACCGCCCACGTCGCCCGCGCCTGCCCCGCGTACGGCCACCTGCCCCGCGCGCTGCGTGGACCGCGCGCGCATGCGCCCGCCAACCGGGTGCTGCCATGTGGCGCGCCCCCGGTCCACGCCTCCCCGCGCACTCCCGCAGACCGAGCGCACCAGAGCTGCCCAATCAGGCGCTGCCACGTGGACACCTGCCGGTCCACGCGCCTTGCGGTGCACCCCGACCCAATCCCCTGCGCTCCGTGGACCCAGCTGCGTGCGCCGGCCAATCAGGGCCTGCCACGTGGCTCCCCAGCCGGTCCACGGCTCCCCCATGCACCAGAAATCCAGTAAATTTTCCGGGAGTCCGTTTTTGGGCATCCGGACTCAGAATTTGGCAAACAAAAAGCCATTTTCAAGCGTTTTTCCGTGCTGAATCCATTTCCGCCGTCTGTTTGGCCTAATTCTTTTTCAAAATTTCGGCAAACCCAGCCGAAAGCCAACACAGCTAAAAAAAACCTTACAGGGTCCATCTGTGGCATCCCATTGATGCACCATGGGCCAGATACACCAACAACAGGTGTTCTAACAGTGGATCCATCGAAAAAATGCTGCATGGGGTTCGGGGGTCCTACATCCTCCCCCACTAAAAGGAAGTTTCGTCCCCGAAACAAAAACACGCCACAACAATAAAACCAAAACAATCAAAACAACCAAGAACGCAACACTAAACTAACAAGAAAGCTACGGCTCCACCAGCAGGAAAGTCATCAACTCCAACCCTCGATTTAGAAAACAGCTGAAATTAGCGAAAAGTCCAAAAATTTCGAAAAATCAGTGCCTTCGCCCCAATCAAACAAGAACAGGTTCGGGCACTGTCTCCATTTCTGGAGCAATCTTTCGAAGTTTTCGTCCTGTTCGTAATTTCAGTACAAGGTGAGAAAAGGGGGAGAAGTGTTGGTGTCGTTCCTACTGTGGCCACAAAAGAAAGCTATCACTAACCGAGACTCCTAAGGACATAACCACTAGTCCTAACATCACGTCTGCTCCCGAGGTGGCGTCTGACCACAGTCGCTGAAGCCCATGCTGTTGGGAGGATATGCCAGCATCCCGAGAAAAATGACCTCCTCCAGTCCAACTTGTGTGCTCAATCCAAGTCCTGGAGCTGTCATAGAATCGCTACATCGGCAGGCGAAGTCCCAAGTCTCGACGGCACTGATCATACACTGCGATCCTCCTCTACTCGTAGGATACTGGGAAGAATCCAATCGCTAAAACATGTAGGAGAAATTCCTAACCCATACCCATGCAAGGACGCCGATGCAGATACTCAACAAATAAAGCAGAAGAATGCAGCGGTAACAAAATGCTCAACTCGGCTAACTGAAATAAAATCATACCTGCCACGGCAAGATCCGCTGCCGGGGTGTCCTCCAACAGGGCTGCATAAACCCGTCCACTGGGTGCTGCAGGTCGTCGTCCCGTCTGTCCCGACGTCGTGGCCCACTCTGTCTGCTGGTGTGCCGGAGGGGTTCCCGCTGCATGGATGGGCAAGGGGGGTGCTGTCGCAATCGGCCGCACTGACAAAATGGCCTGGGGGCAAGCTGCGTGGAAATGTCCCAACTCTCCACAGAGGAAACACCGCCCCTGTCTCTGATCACACTGCGACGGTGGATGAGGCCCGCCACAGATGACACACCGCTCCTGCCGCTGCTGCCGATACCGCTGATGCTGCTGCTGCTGGGGCTGACCAGATCTCCGGCGCCTACGAAACCCACGACCCTCAGGATGAGATCGTGGAGGTCTCGGAGGTCCCTGCCCGCTCGTCTGGCCCTCATCACCCGGTGCTGGGCGCTTCGCCCCAGGAATCACTACGGGGGCTAGAGCCACCTCTGACATCACTGCCTCTCCAGACTCAACATATAACGCCTGCTCCATCGATGCCTCCAAAGTCTGTACTCTACAGGAGCGAACAAGCTGATAAATATCCCGGCGCAGCCCCCGCTCGAACATGTAGATCCGGTGAGACTCGTCCCTGGCCACGTGAGGCATACTAGCCAACAGCTGATTGAATTCGGCTATGTATGCATTCACGGGCCGATCTCCCTGGCGGAGATTTCTCAGCTGCTCCTCCAATCTCTGGCGAACACTCTCAGGAAAGAAGGCCCCTAAAAGAAGTCTGCGGAACTCCGCCTAGGGAAGAATCTGCGTCCCAGGCGGACCAGCAGGCCGCACACGCCGCCACCAAGCCTCGGCGTTGCCCTCCAAGTAGTGTGTAGCCAAAAAGACCCGAAATCGATCCTCAACGAACAAACTCTCAAAATGACGCTCCATGGCCGTGATCCAAGACTCTGCCTCCCACGGCTCAGCACTCATACCAGAAAAACGGGGTGGATCAAACCGGCGGAACCTCATCAACAGATCCACCACCGCACTCTGCTCAGCCGAAGACAAAGGTCCCACCGACCCAGGCGGTGGTATGCTAGAAACCGGCTCGACAGGAATAGCCGGCGCTGACGGAACCAAAGGGGGCGCCACAGCTGGCGAAGAAGGCACAGGCGAACACACAGGGGGTGCTACCACAGGCTGCGTCCTCTGCTCTAAAAGAAGCGTCATCCGACCAAAGGCCTCCTCCTGGCGCCGAGAAGCCTCCTCCTGGCGCCGAGAAGCCTCCTCCTGGCGCTGCACCGCCTCAGACAACTGGGCCAACTGAGCCCGAAGCTCCTGCACCTCACTCTGCTGACCCTGTGCTGGCTCCTCCTGCCCAGGCTCATCGGAGGGAAAGGCTGAGAACGCGTCTGTACCCTGCGTCGGGGAGGCATCGTGCCCACCTACAAAACACATGGAAACATCAGGACCGTACCAAACAATACACGACCCAATCCAGCGAAAGTCTAAGACATGTCATCCATTCCCTAGCATTATGTTGTCTGCAGCCAACATAATCGCTTAGGAGAATAAACATGCCAGTCACTCATCCCACCCCTTGGGAGAGGTATCAAACTCAATCAGGACTCTCGCTAACAGTCACGACTCTCACGTAGTCATCCTAATGTCCAACCACAAGCCTAGGGTTTCTAAGTCCACAATGACCTACAACCTAGGCTCTGATACCACCTAATCTGTCACGCCCCGGCGTCGAAACTGCGACCCGGGCTCGCCAACAGATCCGCCGCCCATACGGGAAGCCCCGTATAGACGAAGCGACTAACCTGCAAAAGAGCATCGATACTATGCAGATATCAGAGCTGAAAGTAAAACTGCTAGAAATAAAAACTATATACAACACAAGTCCTCACCAAAAGTACAAAAGTCTCTCGAGCAGTAGAAAATAAATACAACTCTATACCTCACTACAAAGTTCGCTCAACACAAACTCTCAAAAGTAAGGGGGGTACGTCTACTCTCTGGACGACGACTGGTAGGGATCTATCTCGTGACTCCCTTACCTCGATCTGAAGAAGCAGCAACAGGAGCAGCAGGAACAGGAGTAGAAGTCCCTGCGGGGAAAACACCACGACGGGTGTGAGAACTACGTCCCAAGTAGTTCTCAGTGGGTGCCGCCAACAAGCCCGACGGACTGCCCACTAAGTCTACTAGAGGCATAAAGTAACAATATAAGACTGAAATGAAAGGGCTGGAAAAGTAACTCTGCAGCTACTATGCCTCTATCTAGATGCTCAAGAAAAGGAACAGATGAAACATGATGCATCTACTAACACACACAGTAAACTCTCCAAATCTAAACTGACTGCCTCAAAGGGTCCAGTCAAACCTGCGCCCACCTGCTGCCGCACATCCCCAACAGGACGGGTCTACCGTAGGGTGTCCGTGACTGCCGCTAACTGGGCCAGTCAGAGGGACGGCGTCGACAAGTCGCGATAGCAAGTAACAGGCCCAACTCCGGAGTGGCTCTCGAGGGGAGCGACCCCACCGAGGAAAGTATCCGCGTATCTCTGTCGAGCTCAAATATGGCTCATGCAGGCTATAGTCCAAACCACGATCAACAAGATCGACCAACAACACCAACTCTCAACCACAAGCTGGAAGTCACACAGCTGGGGCCACCGTCCACCAGACGGCTCCCACAACAGAACACTAAACTCTCCAGAAAGACCGACACCATAAGGGTTCGGAAACCCGATAGACCGGTGCTAAGAACCCTATCAAACAAGAACAGACTCTAGGCTCCGACTATCGAAGTTCCCGATCCCTTATAGTTCGGGAAAGCAATAATCACAGTACAACTCGCAGAAGACACCAACAGGGCCCGAAAGTCCCGGGAGACCTACCCCTACAACCCTATCAAATAAGAACAGGTTCCAGGCTCGGCCCCCGTGGCTTTCGTCCCGACAGAGGAACGGCCCCTAGAACCCAGACCACTCGAATCCTTTCGAGTGGGGAGATTTACAGGAAAAAAGGTGACATTTGTTATTGAACACTAATTTGATCTGGAAGAAATCCATATTTAATGATTTTAGTTCTTTTTAGAAAAACAGTTAGAAAACAAGTGTTTTACCCAAACCCCGAAGGGCTGATGCCTTTGTCCAATCAAACAAGAACAGACTCCAGCGGCCCTTCGATGTTTGGAAGAAAACATTGGTAGACTAAAATCATGTGTATGTCGAAGAGGGTTCTGGGTTCTAGGTCCGGCTAACACTAGTACACTACTGCCACTAACACAGTGGCGACGACCCAAACAGGGGGAAAACAAGATCTCTCGGGTCCACCGTTTACCCCAAACGGTTCCCGATACAGACAAGCGAACCACCACATCTACCAGACTCCACTCTGCTCCCAAGCACGAGTGCAAATGCATCCCACACTATAGAGAAGTCCCGACCGCTCGGCCCACTACCCGGGCGAGGATAACACTAAGTCCAGGAATGCGACATAAAGTGTGGATGTCTAAACATAAATAACCCTAGCCCAAGTGAGGGTTTTCTACTGGTCTGGTTACACATGCAACATATGACGGGGGTGCTAGGTCAGGTTCCAACATAATAACATGATAGTAGGAAACAAGAGATCACAAGATCGACAGATAAAACAAGGATCAACAATTCCTATACTCTAGCATGCTACCCAAGTCCAATCACTATCATGCATGATTCTATATCAATAGAATTAGAGCACAGTCCATAGATCTTGAAAGCAAGCCACCCACCTGAAGACGCTAACTGTCCGGAGTCGTACAGCTGAGAAAACCAGGAAAATAACAACTCTAGGTCCAACAGGTCCAGCACAGTCCACAATCCCTCCTGGGTACAACATAAGGCTACAGTTATACTTTAAATCCAATAAAATCCAGGTTTTACAAATCTGCTGGGAATAGTCCAGTTACTGTGAAATTTTCACCTGTAAAACGAACTCCAAAAATTCTGATAAAAATACCACAGCGATCCTCGCGTCGATATTTTCGAAACGGGTACCTACACGTCCAATTCCGAGCACCGTAGGCCAAGTTACAAATTCCACAGTATCGGTGCGCACAATCCCAAAACCATTCAACTGTAAACTCTTGTACAGATAAAAGGAAAAGTGTATACCTTCGGGAAGGTCTCCAAAAATTCCAATAAAAATCCACGATGATCCTCGCGTCGAGTATATGAAAAAAGTCTATAAGCACGTCTTGATCCGAGACTCGTGCGCGAAGATCTCCCCAAAAGAAGGTGCTGCCCTCACCAAAATCTCACAGCAAAAATGGTCCCAATGAGCACGAGAAAACACCTCGAAAAACGTGAAATCTGAAAATGTCCGAGAAACCCAAAATCGTAGCCTCACCTGTTACAAATCCAGCAGCGAAGAAATCGGTCGAAAAGATGGTCGGAGAAGGTCGGGGGAGCTCGTACACTGAAGAGCGACGGAAGGAACACCGAAGAAAGAGCGTTGCGCCGCGCCAAGAAAAATCTGTAACCTCGGGATTCGAGCCTCCAAAAATTCTTAAACTCCGCAGGAAGATCAAGGATTAAGAGAGGAAAAATTCATCAATAGGAAGCTCAGGGAGATCTTGCACCGACAGAGAGAAAAAAGGCTGCAAAGAGGGCTCGGGCTGCCTATTTATAGGCCCAAAGGAACAATTCGGATAATACCGAAATTGTCCCAAGATTCGGGCGGCTACAGTGCGGCCCAGCCCGGATTCGGGCGGCTACAGTGCGGCCCAGCCCGGATTCGGGCACGCATAGTGCGGCCCGGCCCGGCCGGTTTCGGGCGCGCACAGTGCGGCCCGGCCCGGCCCAGCCCGCACACGGGATCCAGCCGGACGCCTGCTTGGTCCGACCCCCGCCGGCGCCCGCCACGTGTCCCCCGAACACGCCGTAGCCGTGCAAGCCGCCGCAGGGAGCGCCACGTGTCCCTGCCCGCGTCAACGCGGTAGGTGGCGCCCGCGAATCAGCGGGCGCCACGTGGCACCGCCCACGTCGCCCGCGCCTGCCCCGCGTACGGCCACCTGCCCGCGGCACCTGCCCCGCGCGCTGCGTGGACCGCGCGCGCATGCGCCCGCCAACCGGGTGCTGCCACGTGGCGCGCCCCCGGTCCACGCCTCCCCGCGCACTCCCGCAGACCGAGCGCACCAGAGCTGCCCAATCAGGCGCTGCCACGTGGACACCTGCCGGTCCACGCGCCTCGCGGTGCACCCCGGCCCAATCCCCTGCGCTCCGTGGACCCAGCTGCGTGCGCCGGCCAATCAGGGCCTGCCACGTGGCTCCCCCGCCGGTCCACGGCTCCCCCATGCACCAGAAATCCAGTAAATTTTCCGGGAGTCCGTTTTTGGGCATCCGGACTCAGAATTTGGCAAACAAAAAGCCATTTTCAAGCGTTTTTCCGTGCTGAATCCATTTCCGCCGTCTGTTTGGCCTAATTCTTTTTCAAAATTTCGGTAAACCCAGCCGAAAGCCAACACAGCTAAAAAAAACCTTACAGGGTCCATCTGTGGCATCCCATTGATGCACCATGGGCCAGATACACCAACAACAGGTGTTCTAACAGTGGATCCATCGGAAAAATGCTGCATGGGGTTCGGGGGTCCTACAAATTAGAGCACCTTGACCGCATGCATGGCCGCATGCTAATTAATTAGAGCACCTTGACCGCAAGCATGGTCGTAGTCGCATGACCTTGACCGCATGCATGGCCGTAGCTAATTAATTAGAGCACCTAGACCGCATGCTAATTAATTAGTGTTACAAAACAATCAAAACAGTATATTCAAAAACAATCTTTATTATTTTTTATTTCGATGGTTCCAGAAAACCCAATCAACATCGAAAAAGAGATTAGATCTAAAACAAACGATGAGGGTGTCTCTGATACCACTGTAAGAAAAATACGGATATGCGCAGCGGAAGAAAGAAACGCAATTAAAATTTTTCTTAAACCAAGATCACCTCATGTTTTGTTTTAGATCGTAAAAAGGTAATCTAATTGATCTTATCAATTAGGATTTAATTTTTACCTTGCGCGGGTCGAGATCACCGCGAAGCCGACGATCGTTGGTAAAAATTGTTCGTCCTTGATAGCCGCGCACGCACCCGGCCTCTACTTGTGTCCACACGGAATCACGTCCTTGATCGAAATAATCGATCGCCTTGATTTGCGATCCGATCACGAAATAACTCTTGCGTCGATGTAAGGAGGATGAATCAATCTTCTAATTGTGCTAGCAATCTTCCGAAGATCGAGAACAATGAATTAATTGTGGAGGACTTGAGGAAGAAGATAGGCGGCTAGGGTTTTCTTTTTCTTCTTTTTTTTATCGTTTCAAAATACGTCACATATGACATATATTTATATTGAGAAAACCCTAATCCTAATCCTAATCGAATCCTAATCCGATTGGATAATCCATTATCCTTAATCGAATCCTAATCCGATTGGATAATCCATTATCCTTAATCGAATCCTAATCCGATTGGATAATCCATTATCCTTCGTGTGTAACATTTACACATAAGTCCTCAAAATATTTACTAACGATTAGTAAATACACCATGCAACTTTTGCACTTAAATACCTCTAATTTACAATAATTGCAAATTAGTCCTTTTACTAATAAATTAGTAAACTTTAGTATTGTGATTATAATTAATCCATTCTATAAACTTCTTTATCATCTCCTTAATATCGATCATGCGCGATTCCTTATGTGTGTGACCTAATAGGTTCAATTCTGTCTGGTAGTGAGATATGATGCGATCCCCATCGACATCATCATCGAAACTCCTTTTGATGGATCAAACACTTTTGATTCTTCCATCGTATAATAATTATATGCCTATAATTATTCTTATTGGTTCCCACAATCCACCAGTGACGCCTAGCAGCATATAGTGGCAATCCAGTCAGAAGTGAATATTGGACTGAACCTCAAGGTGCAGTTACCGTACAATACAATCCTTCTATCGCATAGTCCCAACTGAGTGGAGGTCATGGAATACTCGTCAAACCCCATCACCCGTTATATGACAAATTTGATAGGACACAAGCTCATATGGTTACTCTTGGAAACACCTTTCCATGAACCATATTACCCCGGCCGAGGATTTCTGAGCTTTGCCTTACAAATAGCATAGGACTAATTATCTCTCTACCGAGAGCGATAGATCCCCTGTAAACAAACACCCATTCCTAATATGAACCGACTGCAGCCAACATATACTACTAAGACCCGTGACTAGGATCAGAGTTTGCATAGTCAAACTACAGTAGCCTCATACTGAATGGCTGTGGTGTCGCAGGTCTAAGGATCAGTTGTACCACTGCAACATCGAATCAGTTACTGACGAAAGAGTAGACATCCAAGTAACTATTCGTAATTGGTCACGCTCAGTGCCCTTGTTCTATAACAACCACCTGCACGTTCGCTCCAGTGTCCCCACACTAATGACTTGAGACTCGTCATCCTAAAAGAGAGCGGCACATACATCAATCTTGCCGGATCAATCATCGTCCCCATGATGATCCTCCGATTGAGAGCATTTATGACTTAATCACTAATAATATGTATCTCAAATTCTTAACTCTTAAGAATATACATTATCATCTCATTAAATCAAAGGACGATTCATGGACACATCAAACATAAATGGCATAAAATGCCCAAATTATAATAAAGATCAAGTACAAATATGTCCCATATAATAAAATGCGTCAGCCTGATAGGCTTTTGGGGCATACAACTAACAATTCGCTCCCATTTCCATTCTGGCACTGGTAGAGGCTGCAATTTTCCCGCCGGCCGCTGATGCTCGGCTTTCACCTGTTGGCAAATTAGGCAATGCGCTACGAATCGCGTCACGTCCCCTTTCAGCTTCGGCCACCAGAAAGTCTGCCTGAGGTCCCTGTACATCTTGGTGCCCCCAGGGTGCGCCGCATAGGGAGCGCAATGTACTTCAGTCAAGATTTCCTTCTTCAAGTCTGGCAAATCGGGCACGCAAATCCGCCCTCGAAACCGAAGAGTGTCGTCTGTCCCCACTGCAAAGTCTCCATTCTGCTCCGGGGAAATCCTATCCCGTTCCCGCTGTAACTGTGGATCGGCACCTTGGCCTTCTCGAATCCTCTCGAATAGGGTAGGCACGACTGTTAAAGACGTTAGTCGTTCGACCGTTCCTACCGGTACCACTTGTAGAGTCCTGGCGTTCCCTTGCCCTTGTATACCCCCCTTTTATTTTGACGGGACTGGTAGGAAAACTTTTCACCGCTTTCTGCAATGGACTGACCGGGGCCGCTAGTATTTTTCTGCGTTTGAGCTCGAAGAACGGAGGGCGGCAAAGCGAACGAAATCAGATTCCGACTTACGGATCTCCCGTAATGGGGGTCAAAGCGTTTGCTTTGAGTGGTGCATCGGAATCCGTGCTAAGTGGCTGGCACGCTTTTCGAGGCGATCGGACTTTTCATATTTTTATGTCAGTGGGTTATTTTATCTTTTGGGTGGTACCTCAACCTTTCGGTTTTTCGTTTAGGGTCCTAATTTAATATTTTTTTTAGTTGACTAAGGTGGGGCGGAAATTCGAGAAATTTTGGGGTGATCATCGGGGTTTGCGGGTATTTTTAGGTGGTAGAGCTCGCAAAACGGAGAACGGTGGCGCGATCGGATTTGAATTCCGACCCCGGGATCTCCCAGAATAAATTTCTGAAGGTAACCAGCAGTTCCGGGTGCATCAAAAAGCGTGCGGACGATCGGCACGCTTTTCGAGGTAAGATTGGACCCCTGGTCCGCGCCCGATCGTTGAGTGTTGAGTTTGGGGACTAGGGTTTTTATTTTCCTATTCTCATCGCCTTGGATCGTGCGTTAGGGTTTCGGGGGCGTACAAAAAAAAAAAAAAAAAAAAAAGAGGAAAAAGCCCTAATCCCCATTTCTCAATTCAAGTATTGGCGTATAGAACCGAGGAAAGGAGAAGGAAGAACGGGGAGTCCATCTTTCGGGGAGCTTTACGTTGGAGACAGAGGACAATCTTTTTTCCTCTTCCTCGCAGGGTCGGTAAGTGATCGCGTTGTTTCCGTTTGTTTTTTTTCTGTGGGGTCGAGGGTTGGGCGATGGTCGTTCGGGTGTCGCACGTCGCGTGGGTTTGGTGGTAACGGGAAGCCGCCGCCGTCGTTGTTAAACGGGAGGCCGCCGCCGCCGTTATCATGCCCACGAAGTCGTCGCCGCAGTCGCCGTGTTCGCGGGGTCATCGCCGAAGCCGCGGGAGATGAAAAAGTGGTTACTGTTCACCCTGGTACGGCCGCGGTCCACAGAGCTCGGCGTGCACCCGGCGCACGGCTCCCGGGCACAGGGGCGCGGACCCGGCGCACGAAGAGGCGTGCGCCAGGCCGCGCGGTCCACCGTACCTGGCGTGCACCCGGCGCAAGCCCTCCGTGACCCGGGGGCGCAGACTCGGTGCACGGGAGCGTGCGCCAGGCCGCGCGGTGCACGCCCTAGGCGTGCACCCGGTTTTCGCCACCGTAGCTGGAAACGATGGACCCGGCGCGCGCCCCTGTCCGTGCGCGGCCCGGCCCAAGGCACCGCGGTCCACCGCTCCTGCGTGCTCCCGGCCCGCGCCGGGGCCGCGTTTTGTCGTGGACCCGGTCCACGCCAGGATCCGTGCACCAGTCTTCAGAAAAAGTGTCCAGAAGCTCCGTTTTTGGCCCGTTTCGCCCCGTTTTTGAGTGTTTTTGACCGCGACGATGTTATTAACGATACTTCTTACTGTAGTTCTTTTCGGGCTCAAGGTGGGAGCATTTTAACTGAAGTTTCCACACACTTTCTTCACGTTTCAGGTGGGTACACCCTTAGAATCCCTTTATGCGTAATGTCGTTATGTTCATGTTTATTATGTGGTGGGTTCCATCGTGGTGCTTAGCGTTGGTCTCCGGCGGTTGTTTCACTCTTGAGATTACATGTTAGCGGGTTACTTTCGATCACACATATTACCGTTTTACTTTTGATTATACATGTCACCGTTTTACTCTTGTTTATATATTATGATGCTAACATGATAGTGGTTATGGTTACTTTGCTCGAGGCTGCAGCACGCGCACCCGCGATTTGGCCACCGCAAAGGGTGCGCTTTTCCGGAAAAGCGGTCTATGACCCGTGTATACCCACGAGGTGACGTAGTGGGGCCCCTGTAGTTGTGGGGTTTGAGGCGCCGAGGTGCGAGCGGTGCGACCCGTCGGTTTAGTTGCCCGACGTGGTCGGGTGTTGCAGGTACGGTGCGACCCGTCGGTTTAGTTGCCCGACGTGGTCGGGTATTGCAGGTACAGTGCGACCCGTCGGTTTAGTTGTCCGACGTGGTCGGGTATTGCAGGATACAGGGGTACAGGTTATCTTTTCCCGCTTGGGAGGGTGGTTGCTCCGGTTTGCTTTACGGTTTGTTTTACTACTTTTCCTGCTCTACTATTATTATTCGTCACTGACTTCCCACTTCGTGACAGGGTCCAGACGGGGGAGAGAGGTAGGCGACGGTGAGGCCGGGGCAGGAGCTTCTGGGTCGCTGGGGACCCCGGACTGTATTTCTTTTTATCTTTGCATTTCATTCACGTTTGTAGTCTTTTGTGGGGTTCTCGATACCCTCGTGGGGTCGGTGTGGATGTCGGCATGGTCTATATTTGGCTGTTCTTCTATGTATTTATCTTTCCTTTTGTTTCTGTTGGCCGTTTGCAAAAGAAAAAGAAAACCAAGGAAAAGACTGCGAAAACCGTTTTTAAAATTTGAGTGTCGTGTAGGCACTGATTTCAAAACCCTGTGGATTTATGGATTGTGAAAACGAATTTCAAAACTCAAGTGTCGTGTGGGCACTGTTTTCAAAACCCTGTGGATTTATGCTGTTTTCAAACGCGTTTTCAAAATCCGAGTGCTGGGTAGGCACCGTTTCAATGACTGTGGATTTATCCTTTTAAAAATTTCTTGGTCGTGCTTATTAATCAGTTAGGGTGCATAGTTGTTTGATAGAACTGTTGAGATTGAATGGATGATTGTATTGAACCTTGTGTTAGCTGCTACGCCGTGCATATACAGAGGAGACTCTGTCCGTTTGCAGAGTGATTCTGTGTATGCGGCGGGTATGGGCACGTGCCGGGGAAGAGGGTTTAATTTCAAAAAAAAATTACGCGCCAAATGTGTACCTTTTGTGAACCGTTTCCGCTAAAACAAACCCCCGGGGCGTGACAGATTAAGATGGTATCAAGAGCGGTTCTTTCAATCACAACAGTTAGTGCCAGACATCCGTGGGGATACCTCACTTGCCTACAGGTGAATGAAATGGGTAGGGCATAGGGAAGGTAGAACGCGAGTGATCGAGGCGGGGGAAGAGTCTGAGTCCTTTCTCCTCGCTAAGTGGTTCGTTGTTTTGTAAGTAAGTCTAAAGTTGACTCTTGTTGTGTGTGTACAGTTAGAGGTCAGACTCAGCGAGCAACTGACGACGGAAATGGACATCGCCGATGTCACACCCCGAAACTGCTACCAATTGGCATGGTTCGGGCGCGCTGAACAGACGCCGAACGGACAGAACCTCCCCTGTCCGCCCAAGGCTAAGCGACAAGATCATGTACAAGAATCACCCAGGAATTAATTCTAGATATACACAATCACAACGAGAGCACAACCAGTGCTAACAAGAACATAAGAGCAAGGTACGAGTATATAAAAGTAAACATACAAGTAACAAAAGAGAGAAACTCTATCTATTACAACCATTCCATTCGTGTATATGAATAATACATAGATCACATCCAAAATGTCCTCACCCAATACAACATCTACTCTCAAAATGTAAAGACAAGGTGATAAGAGCTATAGATGTAGGGAGGCTGCTATCAACGCCTCTAGGGCGCCAAGCCCTTACCGCGATCCTCGCCGGGAGTACCTGTACTCGGCCCTGTAATAATAGTGGGGTGAGAACTATGGTCCATAGTTCCCAGTGGGTTCGGCCACCGACTCCACCGGTCTTCCCACTAGGTCCAAGAAGGCAAAAGCAGATAGATAGATAGATAGATAGATAGATAGATAGATAGATAGATAGATATATCTGAAAACTGTAAATGCAGTAAATAACTACACTACTATGCCCAACACGGAAAAACATGTATGCATGCTCAGGGGAGAGATATCCAAATATATCACTATGTCCAAGAAGTACTATTTCATACTTGTTCTCTAACTTATTTTCAAGAAGTGTGGTTTTTAACACTTCATCTCAAATCTCACGGCACACCCGAAGGTTGCCCACGGCTCACTATCACGACGAGGGAGACTATGTCTCAACCTACTAATCGAACGCGTCTGCGGGACCCTAACCGTCCCTCGGGGTGGCGTGCCCCGTGACCAACTCCGGAGTAGGCGGCCGTAGAGGAGCGACCTCCACCAGCCATGTCACGCCCCGGGGGTTTGTTTTAGCGGAAACGATTCACAAAAGTCAAGCATTTGACGTATAAATTTTTTTTTGATAAAGGAGAACCCTCTTCCCCGGCGCGTGCCCAGACCCGCCACACATACAGGGTCACTCTGTAAACGGACAGAGCCTCCCCTGTATATGCCCGGCGTGGAGTTCAGTACATATTTCAAACATACACATCCATTCAATCACAACAATTATTCATATACCACC
>JAQNDB010001802.1:0-44283 GCA_029204045.2 Tillandsia leiboldiana | reverse complement strand
GGCTCCGCGCGTCATGGCAGGGCGCCGCGCGGGCAGGGCCCCTGTGCCGCGGGCCCCGCGCGGCATGGGCAGGGCGCCGCGCGGGCGGCCCCTGTGCCGCGGGCGGGCCTTTGGGCCCCGCGGCCCTGCAGGCCTCGGCTCTAGGCGCGCGGCGCTGCCGAAATGCAGGCCGCACGGGCGGACTTGGGGCCCGCGCGGCGTGCTGGCCGCAGCGCGCTGACTTTGCCGCGTGGGGTTGGTTACTTTGGGCAGTACGGCCATGGGCCGCACTGTGCCGCGTTGTTTGCGGCTCGGCGTGCGCCGCGGCGGATGCGCGAGGGGATTCCGCGCGACGCCCGACGCTCTTCGTCGCCGGAGGGTTTTCCTTCGCCTTTGCCGCGCGGCTGTGACTTGGCGACGCGCCGCGGCGTGTGTGCGCGATGGGTTTTTCCGCGCAACGCGCGGCGTTTCTCGTCGCCGTTGGGGTTTCTTTTGGCCTTTGTGAGCGCGGTTTTAGCCGCATGTTTTTCTGATCCCGGTCCCTCTTCTCGTCTCACAGTTGTGGCATACGGTTAGCTTCTCACGTGGCCGGTGGCGCGTGTTTTGCCGCGTGGAGCTGCGGGATCGCATCGGGACCTCCGTTTGGCGCACGGTTTTTCGCGAGTGGATCGCAGGTGGGTTGGTTTCTCCCAATGAACTACGGAATGCCCTTTACGCTTCCGAATGCAAAGGTATCGTATCCTTACTATCAGGTATTTGCGGAACAGTCGTGCAAGTCGAGGGTTGTCGTTTCCGACTTGGACACGAGTGTTCGACCATCGTTAGAGTATACGAGTTGTACTGGCTGAGTTACCAATGTTGATAAATCCACTGGCTGAGTTACCAGATGAGTAATCCCACTGGCAGAGTTACCAGATGGTATAAATCGCTGGCTGAGTTACCAGATGGGTATAATCACTGGCTGAGTTACCAGATGAGTAAAATCACTGGCTGAGTTCCAGATGAGTATAAATCACGTGTACACTGCTGAGTTTACCAGATGAGTAGATACCACTGGCAGAGTCACCAGATGGGTATAAATCACTGGCTGAGTTACCAGAGTGTAGATATCACTGGCTGAGTTACCAGATAGATAGTTATGCCCTGGCCGAGTTACCAGGTGGTTACTAGAGGGATTGAGGTGGCCTTCTAGTGTCTTGTAGAGTTCTGGCAGTCCCAGTGCGGGGGCGGAAACTATGGGCGCCTAAGCCTACAGCATGTTCTTGTTTGATAAGGGCTGTAGGGGGGCGCAGACGTTCGTAGTTTTTCCAGGCCTCCGTGAGAGAGACTGAGAATTTACTTCCAGCATTGCATTGAGACATGTAGCGATAGATTCATTTCAGTTAGTATCTATCTATTATCTATCTATCCATCTATCTATCTATCTATTTGTGTTTTTGTCTCCAGCAGACTGAGTGGGTGTACCGTGGGGTTAGCTTTGGGCCCACTGAGATCTGACTGTTGCAGTAGATCTCACACCCGCTGTGATGACAGGTGTTCCTGAGGCGACCGTTCCAGGTTTGGCTCATTCGGAGCTTTCTGACCGAGGTTTGCGCGTGGCTGGCTAGCTCCTACCCGAGTCGGTGGTGTCGGTGTTGTGTCTCTTGTACTTTTCAGTTTCCCACTTTTGTACTTATGTTGGGGGTGCTAGTGGACTGGTGTACTTGGACTTTTCACCGCTTAGTGTTTCTGCTTCCTTTCAGCTCTGATACTTGTTAGCTTAGATCTCTTTGCAGGTTAGACGCTTCGTCTGTACGGCAGTTTCCGTACAGACGGCGGATCTGTTGGCGAGCCCGGGTCGCAGTTCGACCCCCGGGCGTGACAGATTAGGTGGTATCAGAGCCTAGGAGTATAGGTCGTTGGGGACTTGGAGACCCTAGGCTTTTGGTTGGACAGTGGGAAGACTGTCGTGTGAGACGTGACCCTTAGCGAGAGTCTTGTTTGAGGGTGTACCTCCCCCAGAGGATTGGGGTGAGAGACCTCGCATGTTATTTCTCTAAAGGTGATTGTGTTGGCTGCAGACAACATAATGCTTTAGAAAGGTTAACATGTTTAGACTTTCGTTTGTTTGGGACGAGAGAGTCTTGGTCCTAATGTTTTTTCTGTTGCAGTGTTTTTGGATGCTTCAGAGAAGCCGCGTGCGACGGCGAGGGCGTGGTGGCCTGGGATGAGGGCTCGTATAGCGGAAAGCTAAATGGATAGAGCCGAGAGAGGCTTGAGAGATCCAGGCCCAAGCAGTTCTGGTATTTGAGGCGTTACGGCGCCAGGAGAGAGAGCATGGAGCGAGTGATGCACATGCTTGGACCGAGAGCATCTCCCGGAGTATCGTCAGTAGTACCTCCGGCCGCGACTTTGTCGATTTCTGTTCCTGATCGCACCATTGATGGTGCGGAAGCAGCGAGAGGTTACTGATAGGTTGTGTACCGCATCCAGTTCTATCCCTTGGAGATTTCGGGACCGAGTTGGAGCCGTGAGAGGCCGAGAACTGGAACGCTGTTATGGAAGATTTGTTCGAGGATTTGTTCATCCAGGATAGCATCAGGGCGCTTGGTTATGTACTTTTCTTTGGGGGACGCCAGGAGAGCTGTGGCGTCGGATTCGTCTTGTTGGACCCTCGGGAGCGCAGTTTGATGTTCTGGGGTGAGTTTCTGTGACAGTTGAGCGGTTCCCTGGTCGTCCAGGTGAGGCTTAGAGGTTGTTGTGTTCGAGTGGGAACCGCCTCAAGATACTATCGCTTTGTGCATTTTCGGCGATTGCCGACCTTGAATGCAGTGAGCGTGCATGCTCGATGGTTTGACTGTGGATCAGTGACCCGTCCGAGGGAGACGGTGGGCGGGGGACCCGCTTCGGAGAGAGAGCTCCGGCATTGCCGATTTTGCGATAGTCGCGGGATTCGAGGTTGCCGTGATTCCACCCTCTGGATCAGGGTCTCAGAGGAGGAGCAGAGACCAGGAGGTTCTCGACAGTGCTCGCTTCAGCAGCAGCATGCCAGGATGTGAGTTTCCCTGCTGCATGGGCCGCATTCTTCGTCAGGTTGAGGATCGCGTCTCACCTGGTGTGGCCGTCGGGTTAGAGCTTGCTTAATGCCAACGCCGTGTGTGCGTTTCGGTTAAGCGCGGGGTACCTTCGTGTGGGCCAGTGTCAGGACTGATGGTTTTGCACGTTTGGATCGATTTTCTGATCGCGTGAAGCACGTGGATGAGTGCTGCCTGTCCTGCCAGTGCAACTTGGACCTTGGATTGATCATCGTGATGTTAGTCCTACCTCTGTGTAGAGGTGTTGTTACGAGGTTGGATAGGAATCGGTCGTCCCAATTTATGCTATCTTGGATTGTCGAGAGAGAAGACATTGACCCTCCGTGGACCTGGCCAGGAGGAGTGTATTTTTATAGCATGCGTTTTAGATGTATGATGCCCTGGCTGAGTTACCAGGAGGTTACCTGCCCCTGGCTGAGTTACCGGGAGGCTGTATCGCCGCCCCTGGCCGAGTTACCAGGTGGTTGATGCCCCTGGCCGAGTTACCAGGTGCTTACTTGATTGGGACTGAGATCGAGACAGTCTTTGACGTGGTTTGGTAACCCGCCAACTTCGACAGCACCTCGTGGAGTATCCACCGTGAGACAGAGAGAGCTGGGAGCGTAGCTGTGAATTTGTCGGATCGAGAGGTCTCTGAGACCTAGTACCTCGTCGTGGGGATACGACAGTGAGATCCAGGCGGTTGTTACACCGTGGTGATGTCACGTGGTGGTACACAACCGTGTGAGTTCTTGTAAGGTTCGAACTTGATTGGTCTCACCTTGTGCTTGGGCAGATGCCTTCGAGTGATTGATATCTTTTTGGAACCTTACAGCCGAGGGCTGTGCCTGGATACTGATCCGGAATCAGTAGGGCAGTTTGAGCGGTTTGCGTGGTCAGGTAGATTGACTAATGCCCTACTGATTTGAGAGCTATGTTTTTCCCGGTTTCACTGGACGGGTTTGGTGGTGTTACCGTACGTGGGTTTTTGCTTTCCTCCGAAGCGACTTGGAGCTTGAGGGCTCTTGAGGTTAGTGCTACAACTTCTAAGGAGGAAGAAGTTGGTGCCAAGCTTGGAGAGTTGCACTTCGACATCGAGGTTTTTGTGTTGGGCCTTGTGTTTAGCCGCTTGAGGACAGAGGATATGAGGTGTATTGAGGCAAAGCTGAGGAGGATAACCAGCTTTGTCCGAATATTGCCGTGATAGAGAGGTCATGGGATTGTTCAGAACCCTCGAACCTAAAGTGCATGGACACTCAAGAGGTCAGGTTTGAGTAACGCCGGTGATAGATTTTGCAAGGATGTATGATTGCTTTATCCCCGCGAGGACATTTTGTTCGTTATGCCCTGTTTAGGCGAGCTGTGTAACCCTGGGAATTGAGTGCCAGAATTGAGAGAAGGTCTCGAGGTTGAAGTTTTTTCCCCCTGTCAAGGGGAGGTGATCCATGTTTGTGAACTGGAGCTTTGGTGGCTATGAAGCATCTGAGGAGTTTTTGCCTTAAGGAGGCTTGAACTTCGGTTTTGAGATCTCGAATCGAGGGAAACTTCCACCCGAGAGTTTTTTTATAGAAACGAGTTATGCGAGTGGTGGATCCTCGAGCTGTGATCAGGCTGGGTGAGGCCGATTTGAACCCCGAAAGTTTTGTTTTGCTTTCCTTCCTTGGTGATGGCGAGGACTGCGTTATCCTCATCGACCGATGCGATTCTTGTTGGTGAAACCCAAGAATTTTGCAGTCGAATCATACCTTTGGGGAAGTTTCGTGTTGTCAGCTTGAGGAATGTGGGTGACCACTTGAGAGCCTTGGCAATCTGAGGATCTTCTATCCCTTTTGTTTTTGTTTTAAACCCTCCTAAGTATGGATTTGTTGGATTTCGAGGACGAAACCCTTTTAAGGGGGGGCGAGTGTAGAACACCGGGTTTTGGATGACGCACCGACCGCAGATGGTTTGTTCGGAGAGAATTTGCCTTGGATGTGTTCCACTTGTGTTTCCAGAGGAGTTTTCGGGTCGATTTGGATCCCCGCGGAGGCCTCTGCTTGTTTCGGGCTTTGTACGCGTTAGGTGACCGGTACGGGAAGCTCCGACCCTGCTATGGGTTGCAGAAAAATTGGGAAACACTTGGAGCAGGTGTACTTTTGATTTACAGCGAGGTTCGGGAGGTTCCGGACGACGCGGAGGACCCGGAGGCAAAAAGTGAGTCGGAACTGGCATTTTTGGAGCCGGTATTTGATTTGAGCACCCCGACTCAAACGGTTGAGCTTTTTGAAGAGAAAAAGCTGTGTGAGCGCGTGTATTTTGGAATTACAGCGGAGCTCGGGAGGTTCCGGGCCGCGGCGGAGAGCCCGAAGACCAAAAGTGAGTTGGAGTTGGGTTTTGGAATTAATTAATTAAGTTAATTAATTTATTTAAAGCTTCAGCTTTATATAAACCCCCTCCCCCCACCTCTGTAGCAAAGGAAATGAGAGAGAGAAAGAAAGAAAAGAGAAAAATGAGAGGAAGAAGAAGAAGAAGAGGAGGGCTTTGGAGGAAGCTTTTCTTGGGCGTTTTCTTCCCCGAGCGAGGGCGTGGAGCCGAGCGAGGTCGGCGAGCTCGTGGAGGTCGGTTTTATTTTGTGGTTTTTAATTTGATTGTGGTTTTTGCTTCTCCCCTCTCCTCTCTTTTGATTTTCTTTCCTTCTTTGCTGCGTGGGTTTGTTGTGTGCGGGTTGGGGGAGCTTGGGAGCCTCGCGCGCGCGGGTGGTTGGCGGCGCGGGTGTGGGGCCATCGCTGCGCGGCCGCGTTGGAGCGACGCGCGCAGCTTGCCCCTGCTGCCAAATTCTGGGCAGAGGGCGCCGGTCCACCCTTCCTGTGCAGCAGGCCGCGCGGAATGCGGCCTGCTGCCGTGGTGTACTGCAGGCCGCGCGCTGGGCGCGCGGCACTGCAGGCGGGCCGCGCGGGTGCCCTCGGGGCCGCGCGGCACTGCAGGCCGCGCGCTGGGCGCGCGGCACTGCAGGCGTGCCGCGCGGGTGCCCTCGGGCCGCGCGCACTGCAGGCCGCGCGCTGGGCGCGGCGGCACTGCGGGCGTGCCGCGCGGGTGCCCTCGGGGCCGCGCGGCACTGCAGGCGCGCGCTGGGCGCGCGGCACTGCAGGCGTGCCGCCGGGTGCCCTCGGGGCCGCGCGGCACTGCAGGCCGCGCGCTGGGCGCGCGGCACTGGGGCGTGCCGCGCGGGTGCCCTCGGGGCCGCGCGGCACTGCAGGACGCACGCGCTGGGCGCGCGGCACTGCGGGCGTGCGCGAGCGGGTGCCCTCGGGGCCGCGCGGCACTGAAGGCCGCGCGCTGGGCGCGCGGCACTGCGGGCGTGCCGCGCGGGTGCCCTCGGGGCCGCGCGGCACTGCAGGCCGCGCGCTGGTCGCGCGGCACTGCAGGCGTGCCGCGCGGGTGCCCTCGGGGCCGCGCGGCACTGCAGGCCGCGCGCTTGGCGCGCAGCACTGCAGGCGTGCCGCGCGGGTGCCCTAGGGGCCGCGCGGCACTGCAGGCCGCGCGCTGGGCGCGCGGCACTCACAGGCGTGCCGCGCGGGGGCCCTAGGGGGCCGCGCGGCACTGCAGGCCGCGCGCTGGGCGCGCGGCACTGCAGGCGTGCCGCGCGGGTGCCCTCGGGGCCGCGCGGCACTGCAGGCCGCGCGCTGGGCGCGCGGCGGCACTGCAGGCGTGCCGCGCGGGTGCCCTATGGGCCGCGCGGCACTGCAGGCCGCGATGCTTGGCGCGCGGCACTGCAAGGCGTGCCGCGCGGTGCCCTAGGGGCCGCGCGGCACGCAGGCCGCGCGCTGGGCGCGCGGCACTGCAGGCCCCGCGCGGGCGGCCCGTTGGGCCCCGCGCGGTGTGCAGGCCGCGCGCTGGGCGCGCGGGCTGCAGCCCGCGCGGCGCGGGCGGCCCGTTGCCCCGCGCGGTGTGCAGGCCGCGCGCTGGGCGCGCGGCTGCAGGCCCGCGCGGGCGGGCCCGTTGGGCCCCGCGCGGTGTGCAGGCCGCGCGCTGGGCGCGCGGCGCTGCGCAGGCCCCGCGCGGGCGGCCCGTTGGCCCCCGCGGTGTGCAGGCCGCGCGCTGGGCGCGCGGCGCTGCAGGCCCCGCGCGGGCGGCCCCTTGGCCCGCGCGGTGTGCAGGCCGCGCGCTGGGCGCGCGGCGCTGCAGCCCCGCGCGGGGCGGCCGTTGGGCCCCGCGCGGTGTGCAGGCCGCGCGCTGGGGCGCGCGGCGCTGCAGGCCCCGCTGCGGGCGGCCCTGGGGCCCGCGCGGTGGTGCAAGGGCCGCGCGCAGGGCGCGCGGCGCTGCAGGCCCCGCGCGGGCGGCACCTTGGGCCCGCGCGGTTTTGCAGGCCGCGCGCTGGGCGCGCGGCGCTGCAAGCCCCGCGCGGGCGCCCCTGTGCCGCGGGCCCCGCGCGGCAGTGCAGGGCGCCGCGCGGGCGGCCCCTGTGCGCGGGCTTCCGCGCGGCATGGCAGGGAGCCGCGCGGGCGGGCCCCTGTGCCGCGGGCCCCTGCGCGGCATGGCAGGGCGCCGCGCGGGACGGCCACCCTGTGCCGCGGGCGGGCCTTTGGGCACCCGCGGCCCTGCAGGCCGCGCTCTAGGCGCGCGGCGCTGCCGCAGGCCGCACGGGCGGACTTGGGGCCGCGCGGCGCTGCTGGCCCACGCGGCTGACCTTTGCCGGCGTGGGGTTGGTTACTTTGGGCAGTACGGCCATGGCCGCACTGTGCCGCGGTGTTTGCGGCTCGGGCGGTGCGCCGCGGCGGATGCGCCGCGGCGGATGCGCGAGGGGATTCCGCGCGACGCCCGACGCTCTTCGTCGCCGGAGGGTTTTCACTTCGCCTTTGCCGCGCGGGCTTGTGACTTGGCGACGCGCCGCGGCATGTGTGCGCGATGGGTTTCCGCGCAACGCGCGGCGTTTCTCGTCGCCGGTTGGGTTTCTTTTTGCCTTTGTGAGCGCGGTTTTAGCCGCATGTTTTTCTGATCCCGGTCCCTCTTCTCGTCTCACAGTTGTGGCATACGGTTAGCTTCTCACGTGGCCGGTGGCGCGTGTTTTGCCGCGTGGAGCTGCGGGATCGCATCGGGACCTCCGTTTGGCGCACGGTTTTCGCGAGTGGATCGCAGGTGGGTTGGTTTCTCCCAATGAACTACGGAATGCCCTTTACGCTTCCGAATGCAAAGGTATCGTATCCTTACTATCAGGTATTTGCGGAACAGTCGTGCAAGTCGAGGGTTGTCGTTTCCGACTTGGACACGAGTGTTCGACGCATCGTTAGAGTATACGAGTTGTACTGGCTGAGTTACCAGATGTGTAGATAAATCACTGGCTGAGTTACCAGATGAGTAGATACCACTGGCAGAGTTACCAGATGGGTATAAATCGCTGGCTGAGTTACCAGATGGGTATAAATCACTGGCTGAGTTACCAGATGAGTATAAATCACTGGCTGAGTTACCAGATGAGTATAAATCACTGGCTGAGTTACCAGATGAGTAGATACCACTGGCAGAGTCACCAGATGGGTATAAATCACTGGCTGAGTTACCAGATGTGTAGATATCACTGGCTGAGTTACCAGATAGATAGTTATGCCCTGGCCGAGTTACCAGGTGGTTACTAGAAGGGATTGAGGTGGCCTTCTAGTGTCTTGTAGAGTTCTGGCAGTCCCAGTGCGGGGGCGGAAACTATGGGCGCCTAAGCCTACAGCATGTTCTTGTTTGATAAGGGCTGTAGGGGGGGCGCAGACGTTCGTAGTTTCCAGGCCTCCCGTGAGAGAGACTGAGAATTACTTCCAGCATTGCATTGAGACATGTAGCGATAGATTCATTTCCAGTTATCTATCTATCTATCTATCTATCTATCCATCTATCTATCTATCTATTTGTGTTTTTGTCTCCAGCAGACTGAGTGGGTGTACCGTGGGGTTAGCTTTGGTGCCCACTGAGATCTGACTGTTGCAGTAGATCTCACACCCGCTGTGATGACAGGTGTTCCTGAGGCGACCGTTCCAGGTTTGGCTCATTCGGAGCTTTCTGACCGAGGTTTGCGCGTGGCTGGCTAGCTCCTACCCGAGTCGGTGGTGTCGGTGTTGTGTCTCTTGTACTTTTCAGTTTCCACTTTTGTACTTATGTTGGGGGTGCTAGTGGACTGGTGTACTTGGACTTTTCACCGCTTAGTGTTTCTGCTTCCTTTCAGCTCTGATACTTGTTAGCTTTAGATCTCTTTTGCAGGTTAGACGCTTCGTCTGTACGGCAGTTTCCGTACAGACGGCGGATCTGTTGGCGAGCCCGGGTCGCAGTTCGACCCCCGGGGCGTGACAAAAATGCATTTTGCAACGTACACTATTTATATGGTTATTTACGGGTTAGGGTTTCCTTAATCACTAAAAGGCCCGTAGACTAAGCCCCCAGCCGCCAGCCTCAACCGCACCCTCTCCCTCTGCCGCATTCCTCGGTGGTAGCACACCGGCCGCCGCCTTCCCGTCGCCGGAGCAGCCAAGGGAAGCCATGCAAGAGATGGGTTTTCACGGGTTGTGAGTTGAGTGGCATCTGGAAGGTTGCAGTGGGCTCAAGCTTCAACCGAAGTGATCCTCTGTGAAGTCATAACCGAGCCGAGAGCTTTCCGACGTCGGGCGCCGCCGTGAGCCGCCGCGGAGGCGATCTTCTTCCTCCATCTTTTCCGGTGAGGTAAGAAGATGGAACAAAGTTGTTTTAAATAGCTTAAGAGTATGTCTAGAATGTTCCTGAAGTTGAGATGATCTTTCTGTCAAGCCCGAGCCGTCGCCGTGCCTCCGGTTGCCGACGGGAGAACCCTGTCGCCGGAAACCTCGTTTTCGGCCGATCTTGAGCGCGGGGTTTGTCTGACCGTTGAAATCGTGATCGGAACCGTTGATTCTCTTCTCCTCATCGACTGCAACTTACCTTCAAAGTTTGAGGAGGATCGGGTGAGGATCGGACCCGATCGGACGTGCCCTAGATCCGGTCTTCTTCCCCCATTGGCTGATCTTCGCCGCCCGGCGCCGCCGCTCACCCACGCCGCCAGCCGTCGCCACCAGAAGCTTCCTGGCACCGAGTGGGACATTCTGGTCCAGGTTGCGCCGGCCCAGAGGCACCCGACCGGATTCTGCTATTAGAGCACTAGTATTCCGGCGAACTTGTTTTCCGGCGATCCCGGGGCTTCGCGCGGTGGGAAAACGACTCAGGTATGTTCTTAAGGGTAGGTTGGATCTTCCCATCCCTTTGCATGCAAACTTGAACGTGGGGTTTTTGGCCACTGCTGTTGCACCATAGATGCAACCGGAGCTCGAGCACCGGCCGCCGCCGCTGCTCCTGGTCGCCGGCCAACCACTCAGGTGAGTCCTAAATACCCTTTTGATTGTTTCTATCTAGTTGGTTTGACCTTAGAAACCCTGGAAGCTAAGTTGTTCCAACCTCGTAGTATGGTGTGTTGTTAGGCATTTTTCCCGGCCAGCCGCCGCCTCTGGCCGCCGCCGCCGTGCCTGGCTTGGTCCGAACCTCTTCTGGGAACACCCTTGCACTGATGCTTGCCTCTGTTGGCCTTGTGTTTTAGGTTTGGTTCAACTTGTGCAAACCGAGCTTGGTGTAATTGAGTGGTGTAGCTCCGGCCAACTTCCCGGCCACTCTCCGGCAAGCCACAGGTGAGCATAACTGTGCTCTGTCCGCACTAAGTGCCACGCTTCAGTTAGCTTCCAATTTGATCAAGTATATAAACAGTTGTAGCAAAGTGGTGTTTTGGTCCCTAAGTAATTATGGGCCAACTTTGTGTACGGGCCTCTTGTCGGCCCAAGCCCGTGAGCACGGGTTCCGTCTCGTCGAACCAGACGCGCTGAAATTTACGGCGCTATCTTTGGATTCCTGGTTTGGAAGAACGGATCAAAACAACGGTTAAAATGGGTGTATTTATAGCAATAATTCAATAGAGGAATTTGTGTTTTGGTCCCAGTCTGCCCACACATCAAAATTATGATGTGTAGGGACAGCTGGTGGTTGGACGATATTTGGGTGTTTTTAGAACGTTGGCGGGTCATGATTGGAGGTTCAATGGATTTTCGGGAACTTCGGTTTAAGCCTAGTTTCGGCTAAGTTCCCCGTATTAACGACATGTTAGTTTAGTGTTGTCGGGATGGATTTGAGTGAGTCTAGTCCTGACTACAGTTTCTATTCAGGGCCCAGCTGTTCAGCACCAGCCGCCCAGTAGTCTAGTGAGAACTCGGGATCAGCCTACATTCAGGTGGGTTTTTATTCTTAAGTCTTAACATTTAATTCTATCATGTTGGATGGGGTCAACCTTATGTGTACTTGGGTTAAACATGGTAGGGAGGCATCAATTATTCGTTATGGCTTTACGGTTCTTATGATTGGATATGCGTATTGTTTCATGTGGCTCTCATGCATGGATAGGTGTATGTAGTGAATATATATATTGTTTCATATGGTTCTCATGCACGGATATGTATATGTTATTTCATACGGTTCTCATACATTTATATATATATATGGTTCACGATTACTATGCTCGGCTGCAACACGCGCACCCGCGGTTTGGCCACCGCAAAGGGTGTGCTTTTCCGAAAAAGTGGTCGATGACCCGTGTATACCCACAGGACGGCGTGGGGCCTCTTTAGTTGTGGGGCTTGGATGCGCCAAGGTGTGAGCGGTGCGACCCGTCGGTTTAGTTGTCCGACGTGGGAGCGGTGCGACCCATTCGGTTTAGTTGTCCGACTTGGGCGCGGTGCGATCCGTCGGTTTAGTTGTCCGACGGGATCGGGTATTGCAGGTTTACAGGTGTTTGATTTTACTTTTCCCTTGCGAGGGTGGTTGCTCCGGATAGACTACGGTTGGACGTTTTCTTTACCTGCTTTACTATTATCACTTTTGTTTAGTCGCTGACTTCCCACTTTGCGACAGGGTCCTACAGGGGGGAGAGTTAGGCGACGGTGAGGCCGCGGCTAGAGGTTTTGGGTCCCAGGAGACCGGAACAGTACTTTACCTCTTACTTTCGCATTCCATTTATTATTTGTAGATTGTGGATGGTTCTCGATACCCTCGTGGGGTCGGTGTGGATGTCGGTACGGTGACAAATGAATTATTTAGTTTTCTTTACATCTCTGTGGGCCGCTTTGGAAAATAAAATAGCAAATAAAAAAACAGATTGCGAAAACTACTATTTCAAAACTCGGGTGCCGTGTGGGCACCGTTTTCAAAACCTTGTGGATTTATGGTTTGCGAAAATGGATTTCAAAACCTAAGTGTCGTGTGGGCACTGTTTTCCAAACCCCTGAGTTTATGTTGCTTTCGAAAAAGGGTTTTCAAAATATGGGTGCCGGGTGGGCGCCGTTTCAACAACTGTGGGTTTTATTCTTTCAAACTAATCGGCCGTGAGTTTATTCAGCATATTGTGAATGGTTGTATGTTTGGATTGTTGTGATTGAATGTCTACTCGTTATTAAACATTGTACAAACCGCGACGCCGTGCATATACAGGGGAGACTCTGTCCGTTTGTAGAGTGATCCTGTATATGCGGCGGATCTGGGCACGCGCCGGGGAAGAAGGTTTTCAAAAAAAAAAATAAATAAATACATACCTTTTGTAATACGTTTCCGCTAAATTAATCCCCCGGGGCGTGACAACCGAGCACCAACCTCGGCAAACCAGACTGAGCACCTGCCTCGGGAATCAAATATCCATGCAATAGCTTTAACAGGATTAGCAAATGTAAACATGCAATTACTAAAATCTTACACCTTTCCCCATAACTCCGGAAACTAAGACAATGGACAAGTCCCCACAACATGAGGTATCACCGAGCACCGCGACCCACAGTCGCCATGACTATAAAGACAATAAAACACAAGCTATTACAGGGGTTAGCATATTCCAACATGTCGAAACCTTACTATTACCCATTTCCTCATTCCCGACTCCTGGACTGTCGAGTGAGGAACCCACCTTCCAAAATCTGCATGGTCGCACCGATCACCGTCCCCAACTCTAGTATGCCCCGAACAACCCTACCGTTGTTCGGAGAGGGCGAACTGTCCGTCCGGTCTCCCACCGCGACAAATCGTAAATCCGGAGGTCCACATCACCCACCATATCCCTTAACAAGATAAACATAACCACGACAAAATTGCTCATACAGAGGTTCTAAGGGGTACCTACCTCAAACACGAAGAAGGAGAAGGTGCGGAAACTCCAGTTAAAACACTCCCACCTTGTGCCCGAAAAAGCTACAGTAAGAAAAATTGTTAAAAACATCGTCGCGGTCAAAAACACTCAAAAACGGGGCAAAACGGGCCAAAAACGGAGCTTCTGGATTGCTAAGCTGAGGGCTGGAGCACGGGTCCAGGGGTGGACCGGGTGCACGACACAAGGCGGCAGCGGCGACGACCAGGCTCACCCCGGGCGCGTGCACCAGGCACTTTGGGCCGGGCTGGTGCACGGCCGGAGCGCGAGCCGGGCTCACGCTTCCCCGGTCGCGGAGGCAGCGCCGGGTGCACGCGCCCGTGCGCCGGGTCCGCGCCCGCGGGTCGCGGAAACGTGCGCCGGGCGCACGCCGGCCAGGTGGACCGCGCGGTGGTGCTGGCTGTACGGGGATGAACAGTGAATGTGATGATCCGGACTTCCGCAGAGACTGTTGTAGTGATTACAGTGACTACGGGAAGCTCACACAGTATATCGGAGCTCGTAGTGTCGAAAACGGATCTCAGAAATAGATCCGGCGCAAAAATCGGATCAAGTGGGCTTTCCGGGGGCTTTCGGCAAAAATTTCGGATGAGAATTTGGCGAAACGGACGGCGGATTTGGACTCAGCGTGCGAAAACGATCAAAATGGTGTATTCACTTATTTTTCGGCGCCAAAATTACTGTTCACCGGAACAGTAACTCCGGCGGCCGGAATTACTGTTCCGGCGAGCAGCGGCTGGCGGCGAGAGGCGGCGCAGCGGCTGAGCGCGGCAGGGCGCGGCGGAGCGCGGCGCGGGCAGCGCGGGCCGGCGCAGGCAGGCGCGTAGGCGGCGGGGTCCACGGGCATGGCGTGCACCGGGTGCACGAAAAATAGGTGTTGCCACGTGGCGTTTCCTCATTGGTTGGACGGCTTCTAGAAGGCGACGGGGTGGTGACACGTGGGAGCAGCCCATTGGCTGACAGGATCCGGAAAACCCGGAGCGGGGACCGGGCACGTGCACCCGGGGTGACACGTGGCAAATTCTGAGTGGACTTGCATAGGCTATTTCCTGTTTTGTGGACACGTGGCGCGTCCTGGTTGGTCCATTTTGGTGTTTCCTGTTTGGGCCCGGATCTGGTGTGGAGCCCGAAGATTCCCTGGCCCATTATATAAGGAATCTCCCTCTTTCTCCCTTTCTCATTGCAAATTCCGCATCGTAGAGAGAGAATCCGAGCTTGTGGTCTTTACAAAAATTGTTCCCCTCTCTGTCCTCCCTCTCCCCGAGAAGTTTCAGAATTTTTGGAGTTGCCGACAGCGAGTTATCTGCGACGCGGCGCACTGCGACGCGGCGCACTGCGACGATTTTCAGTTTCGGCCCATTTTCCGTCGCAGTTTTGTCAGAAAATTCCTGTTCGCTAACCAGGAGGAATTTTTGAGCGATTTCTGCGGCAGCGCGTTCCTAAGAGGTAAGGCTTCGTTTTTTGTGTTGATCACTTTGCTCCGTTTCTCACTTTTGACACGGTTCCCGAGGCTTCTATGACCCCCTTTTTGCTATGGTGTGTTTTGGATAGCATCAACGTCTCCGATTTATATCTTGAGCTAAGAGCATCGGATCAAGGCGTATAAGTAGTCGATTTCGATCTACTCGTCGCAAGGAACGCAACCGTAATTTTTCTGGATTTTTCGAAGCACTGTACAGAGGTGAAAAACTCCTCTTTTTCCGTGCTGTTTGGAAAACAACAAATACTATATTTTTGGGACTTGTATTTATACCGGGTGCGTTGTTCTGTACAGCTGTGCACTGTTTTCAGTGAGTTGCGGGATTAGAGGACTGTGGACAGCTAGGAGACTATTTGGGTGTGGATTGCGCTTTTCGAGGTGGGTGGTTGTTGCTTACCTCATTTTTGACTAACTCATTGGGAGTATTAGAGATCCCCTATTTCAAAACTAATAATCGGTATTCCAATTGTGAATTGCATGAGTAGACCCCACAAATTATATGACAGCTTATTTATGTTAAATGGGCACACTGTTGTTGGGACAAATGCTATATCATAATCTTGCATGCAAATGACTTATTATGTCGGTACAGTAAGATCCATCTTTTCAAAATCTGACACTTTTCTACAGTTTTAAAAGAGGACAATTGCATGCTTGTATGGACATCTAGGTAGGCCACTATTTATTGCTACACTATCATGTTGGGACTTGACTTAGGAGAAACCATGATTGTTTCCTTTTTCCTTCTCATTTAGACTTTTGAGTCTGGTTGCTCGGGTTCGAGCAGGGGTTTGGGATAGTGTAGTCGGGACCTTGGAGTCCGGGACAGATGGTACTTGGTTGTGGATTGTGGGGCATTGTGGTAACCGCGGATATTAGGCGGTTAGCCAGATGTTGATTACTTTATCAGGCTTTGGACTTATGGGGTATTGCGGCGACCGCGGACATCAAGCGGTTGACCAGATGTTTACTTGTGCATCAGATTGGGGATCGGGGTTTTCTCTAGTGGATGGTGTTTCCCACTTATTGAGTATTATGGCATCAGATCGGGGTTTTCTTTAGTGGATGGGTTTTCCCACTTTGATCAGAGTCGTGATCCAGTCCTGCTGTTTTATGGCACTTATGATACTTATTACTGAGATACTTTACTCGTGTGGGTCGCTCCCCTCGAGTGCCACTCCGGAGTGTGCGACAGACAGGCTTTGAGTCCTTGAGACTCCTTTTCATCGGTGTTATGCGTCGGCCAGCATACCCGATACGGCAAGGCACAGCAGGCAGTATCAGTTCTTACTGGTTCATTGATTGGGTTATTTCAGGCAGGCATGTTAGGTATTGATGCATACATTCAGTCACTTCGTTCTACATGGCATTTAGAGGCATCGTAGTGGTAGTTCCCCTTTTTATCAGCAGCCTTTATAGCTTACCACTGTTCTTTCCTTTTGCCTCTAGTAGTCCTAGTGGGTCCGTCAGAGTTGAGGATTTACCCACTAGGGGGAGGCTACTGGTTTATCTAGTAGTTCTCACCCCCCATTGTTGTTTTCTGTCTTTTTTCCTTTGTTTTGCAGAGTCGTCTGCGGGAGCTGCTAGGCCATCGGCAGCTGATCGAGGTAAGGGGATTACTGAGTAGGTAGATCTCCTGTGAGGCTGTGAGTTGCTTTTAGACAGATGTTGTACCCTCCACTCAGACTGTTGTATTATTCCTTTATTTTGGGTCTGGCTTAGCCAGCTGGTTGTACTATTTTGGTAAGCTGGGAGATTATTGTATTTATTACAGCTTGTATCTTATTTCCAGTATGAGATTATTATGTAGTTCTTTTTAGTTCAGCTCTGTATTATGCTCTTTTATTGTACATCTTATATCTGAGCAGGTTACCAGCGCTTCGTGTACGCGGGAAATTTCGTGTGCACGGCGGATCTGTAGACGGACCCGGGTTCTGGTTTACACCCCGGGGCGTGACAGATTAAGTTGGTATCAGAGCTTAGGGATAGGTCAGTTGGGACTTAGGAAACCCTAGGCTTTTGGCAGACCCTAGGATGATAGGGCGTGAGTGACGCGACATTATGCGAAAGTCGGCAATTTAATTATGTATTTGTTTGACTCTTCTAGAGAGTGAAGAGGGATTGGCATGTCCTATTTCTGGCGAACTATTATGTTGGCTGCAGACAACATAAGGTTACAGAAATCGGAGGATGCCTTTGACTTTCGCTAGATTGGGTCGAGTGTGGTTTCGTTTACTGATCCGTGGTTCCTTGTGTGATAGGATGCCTCCTAGGCGGCAGATTCCTACTCGGGGTACTCCTACACCCCCGGAGGAGCCGGAGCAGTCCGGGCCTTCAGAGATTAGCGAGTTGAGGGCCATGGTGGCCCAGCTAGCGGAGAGTCACCGCCGCCAGGAGCAGAGGTTTGAGCAGCTGCTCGCTCAGGCAGGGGCACCTCCCCCTACTACTGTTGAGGCCCCCGTACCACCAGTTATACCGCTAGTGCCTGCGGCACCATCTTCGAGCAGCGGTGCTCAGGGAGCGATTCGGCCATTGACCCCAGTGGAGGAGCAGGAGATGGCTGACAAACTCACCCAGTTTTGTAAGCGGGGACCGCCTAGGTTTTCAGGGCGGAGTACTCAGCCTTGGGAGATCGGGACTTGGCTTTCAGCAATGGAGAAGTTATTTCGGGACTTCTTCATTGACCAGAGGTACATGGTACATATGGCTGGCTGTACATTGCTTAGATGGGGATGCAGATGAGTGGTGGCGTCGGGTAGAGCCCCTGGAGTTTCAGATCACTCGACAGCTACCCTGGTCAGAGTTCAGGAGATGATTCTGGATACGTACTTTTCCACGAGTGTGAAGAAAAAGCTAGAAGATGATTTGAAGAATCTTCAGCAAGGCGATCGGACAGCATTGGACTACTTTCAGGAGTTCACGCGGTTGCTCAACTGCGTACCCTATGTCGCCAGGGACGGACCGCAACAGGTGGAGCTCTTTGAGTCGGGCCTGCGCCCAGAGATCTATACTTTGGTGCATGCTCAGAGGCTACAGACCTTGGAGGAGGCAGCAGAGCATGCACAGTGGGTTGAGAGGGGAGACCACGTCGTCGCCAGATGTGGGGGCTTGGTCGCTCAGGGCTCTGACAGGAAGCGACCAGCGCAGGACGACGGGGGACAGGCCAGTTCTTGGAGGCCGCCACGACCGCCACGGCCTCAGTTTTCCGGCCGTGGGCGTTCTGAGCGGCGAGGGCCTGCTGGATCCCAGAGGCCACCGCAGCAGCAGCAGCAGCAGCAGAGGCCGCAGTCGAGACAGCATAGGTCTCAGCAGCAGTCTCAGAGACAACAGCAGCAGTCAAGGCGGACCCAGCCTTCGGAGAGGTGTGTCTTCTGTGGGGGTCAGCATCCGGCAGACATGTGTGATATGAGATTTGGCCGCTGTTATCGATGTGGACAGCCTGGTCATGTTCGAGCTACGTGCCCAATTGCGACATCAGCAACACCTTCTTCAGCATCTGCCCCTTTTTTATCCCAGCAGCGATCAACGGCTCAGCAGCCATATGCCCCAGCGAGCAGGCCATCTTCTTCCCATCCCACTGACTATCGGCCTCCAGCTCAGAGTGGGCGAGTGTATGCTGCGCAGGTAGAGGACTCTTCGGCAGCAGATCATGTGGTGGCAGGTATCACCTTACTTTCTGGCATTAGGACTCGTACTTTATTTGATACTGGAGCATCACATTCTTTTATTAGTAGATCATTTGCATCATTACATGGGTTAGAGGTAGGACTTTTACCACGTGCACGAGAGGTTCAGATTCCCGATCACACTTTGCACGTGGAGGAGTGCTGTTGGTCCTGCCCGATGCAGATCGAGTCCTGGATTATGCCAGCTGACCTGTTGGTCTTGAGACAGCTGAGGGACTTTGATGTGGTTCTCGGGATGGACTGGCTGGCTCGGTATTTTGCGACTATTGATTGTGCCGCAAGGACCGTCACTTTTAGAGAGCCAGGCCAGGACATGTTGGTATACCGGGGATGTCAGAGTGCTTTCTTTGCCTCTATGGTTTCGACTTCCCGAGCGAGGCAGATGATCCATCGCGGATGTGTAGCCTTTTTGGCTAGTGTTGTTGAGGGGCCTACGGCGGCGCCGGGACTTGAGGATATCCCTATTGCCCGCGAGTTTCCGGATGTTTTTCTACCTGAGCTGACTAGCATGCCACCAGATAGGGAGATCGAGTTTGTGATTGACGTAGTTCCAGGAACTGCGCCAATCTCTAAGGCTCCTTACCGGATGGCACCGGCTGAGCTGCGAGAGCTTAAGGCGCAACTCCAGGATTTGATGGACAAGGGCTTTATTAGGCCGAGTGTGTCGCCTTGGGGAGCGTCGGTGCTATTCGTGAAGAAGAAGGATGGGTCACTTCGACTGTGTGTGGACTATAGGGAATTAAATAAAGTGACCATCAAGAACAAGTACCCTTTGCCGCGCATTGATGATCTCTTTGATCAGCTGCAAGGGTCTTGTGTCTTTTCCAAGATTGATCTGCAGTCCGGTTACCACCAGTTGAAGGTGAAGGCCGAGGATATTTCGAAGACAGCATTCAGGACACGGTATGGGCATTATGAGTTTACAGTTATGCCTTTTGGACTAACTAATGCCCCTGCCGCATTCGTGGATTTAATGAACCGAATCTTTCGACCGTACTTGGATCGATTCGTGGTAGTATTCATTGATGATATTCTGGTTTACTCCCAAAGTGATGCTAAGCATGAGGAGCACCTGAGGATTGTGCTGCAACTTCTGCGAGAGAAGAAGTTGTTTGCCAAGTTGGCAAAGTGCGAGTTTTGGCTTCGGGAGGTAGTCTTCTTGGGCCATGTGATTTCCGCCCAGGTGTGGCAGTGGACCCGGCGAAGATTGAGGCAGTCCGGGATTGGCCCCGACCGATGACCGTTTCTGAGGTGCGTAGTTTTATGAGCTTAGCTGGGTATTATCGTCGGTTTGTGGAGGGCTTTGCGAAGCTCTCCACACCCCTCACTCGTTTGACGCGTAAAGGAATTAAGTTTATCTGGAGTGAGGACTGCCAGAGGAGCTTCGAGGAGCTGAAGAGTAGACTGATGACCGCTCCTATCCTTTCCCTCCCTGTTATGGGGAAAGGATATGTGATCTACAGCGACGCATCACACAGCGGAATTGGTTGTGTGTTGATGCAGGAAGGGAGGGTAATTGCGTATGCATCGAGACAACTCAAGGATTATGAGAAGAATTACCCTACCCATGACTTGGAGCTTGCTGCCGTGGTGTTTGCACTGAAGTTTTGGCGCCATTACCTATATGGGGAGCACTGTGAGATCTACACTGACCACAAGAGCCTAAAGTACCTGTTCATGCAGAAGGAGCTGAATTTGAGGCAACGCAGATGGTTAGAGCTACTAAAGGATTATGATGTAGACATCCTGTACCATCCGGGCAAGGCCAATGTAGTCGCTGATACATTGAGCAGGAGAGCAATACAGAGTTTGTCTATGTTGATCGCAGACCAGGCGCCGCTATTAGAGGAAATGAGACGGCTCGAGATAGAGGTTGTGTCCCCTGGGGTCTCTGCTAGACTGACGTCTTTAGTCGTGCAGCCCACTCTGCTGGACAGGATCAGAGAGAAGCAGAGTGAGGACCCCCATTTGACCAGGATTAGAGATCAAATTCCGAGTGATCAGTCAGGGGACTTTACAGTGGATGCTTCGGGAGTACTGAGGTACAGGAACCGAGCATGTGTGCCAGTGGATGCGGAGATCAGAGAGCAGATATTGCGAGAGGCCCATTATACACCTTACACCCTACATCCTGGTGGGACTAAGATGTATAAGGACCTCAAGGCACACTTCTAGTGGAATGGTATGAAGAGGGATATCGGGAGATTTGTGGCTCAGTGTTTAACTTGCCAACAGGTGAAGGCTGAGCATCGAGTGCCAGCCGGAAAGTTACAAAGTCTCCCAATTCCCGAGTGGAAATGGGACCACATTACGATGGATTTCGTGGTCGAACTACCGAGGGCACAGGGAGGAGCAGATGCTATCTGGGTAGTTGTGGATCGACTTACCAAGTCAGCGCACTTTTTGCCTATGCAGACTACTTGGCCACTCGAGCGACTAGCCCAGTTATACTTAGATGAGATAGTGAGACTACATGGAGTACCAGCCTCCATAGTATCAGATAGAGACCCGAGGTTTGTTTCGCGTTTCTGGAGGAGCTTACAGACAGCCTTGGGGACTCAGCTTAGGTTCAGTACAGCTTTTCATCCGCAGACCGATGGGCAGTCAGAGTGGACTATACAGATCCTGGAGGACATGCTGAGGGCTTGCGTCTTGGATTTCGGCGGAGGGTGGATTCGACACTTATCTTTGGCTGAGTTCGCGTACAACAATAGCTTTCAAGCGAGCATTCAGATGGCTCCGTTTGAAGCGTTGTATGGACACAAGTGCCGATCACCACTTTATTGGAGTGACGTGGGCGAGAGGCGGACCTTGGGACCAGATATATTGTTAGAGGCAGAGGAGAAGGTCCAAGTGATTCGACGGCATCTTCAGACCACCCAGAGCCGACAGAGGAGCTATGCCGATGTTCGGCGACGAGACTTAGAGTTCTAGATTGGAGATCATGTATTCCTAAAAGTCTCGCCGTCCAAAGGAATTAGGAGGTTCGGCATCCGCGAGAAACTTAGCCCCCGATATATTGGACCCTTTGAGGTATTGGAGCGCATCGGGCCAGTTGCCTACCGACTTGCACTTCCTCCGAGGCTTGCTGGTGTCCACGATGAATTTCATGTTTCTACTCTAAGGAGGTACGTCTTCGACCCATCGCACGTCATCGACTTCACACCATTCGAGATTAGCGAGGATTTGAGGTATGAGGAGCGCCCACTGCGAATTCTGGATCGTGAGGTGAGAGAATTGCGCAGTCGGGCCATTCCTTATGTGAAAATCCTATGGAACAATCATGATGAGCGCGAGGCTACGTGGGAGCTCGAGTCAGAGATGAGGGATACCCACCCCTACTTATTTGAGACATTGGACTGAGGATTGTTGTCGTTTCGAGGACGAAACTCTTTTTAGTGGGGGAGGATGTGATGATCCGGACTTCCGCAGAGACTGTTGCAGTGATTACAGTGACTACGGGAAGCTCACACAGTATATCGGAGCTCGTAGTGTCGAAAACGGATCTCAGATATAGATCCGGCGCGAAAATCGGATCAAGTGGGCTTTCCGGGGGCTTTCGGCAAAAAATTCGGATGAGAATTTGGCGAAACGGACGGCGGATTTGGACTCAGCGCGCGAAAACGATCAAAATGGTGTATTCACTTATTTTTCGGCGCCAAAATTACTGTTCGCCGAAACAGTAACTCCGGCGAAAACGATCAAAATGGTGTATTCACTTATTTTTCGGCGCCAAAATTACTGTTCACCGGAACAGTAACTCCGGCGGCCGGAATTACTGTTCTGGCGACCGGCGGCTGGCGGCGAGCGGCGGCGCAGCGGCGGAGCGCTGCAGAGCGCGGCAGGGCGCGGCGGAGCGCGGCGCGGGCAGCGCGGGCAGGCTCGGGCAAGCGCGGGCAGGCGCGCAGGCGGCGGGGTCCACGGGCATGGCGTGCACCGGGTGCACAGAAAATAGGTGTTGCCACGTGGCGTTTCCTCATTGGTTGGACGGCTTCTAGAAGGCGACGGGGTGGTGACACGTGGGAGCAGCCCATTGGCTAACAGGATCCGGAAATCCCGGAGCGGGGACCGGGCACGTGCACCCGGGGTGACACGTGGCAAATTCTGAGTGGACTTGCATAGGCTATTTCCTGTTTTGTGGACACGTGGTGCATCCTGGTTGGTCCATTTTGGTGTTTTCTGTTTGGGCCCAGATCTGGTGTGGAGCCCGAAGATTCCCTGGCCCATTATATAAGGAATCTCCCTCTTTCTCACTTTCTCATTGCAAATTCCGCATCATAGAGAGAGAATCCGAGCTTGTGGTCTTTACAAAAATTGTTCCCCTCTCTGTCCTCCCTCTCCTCGAGAAGTTTCAGAATTTTTGGAGTTGCCGACAGCGAGTTATCTGCGACGCGGCGCACTGCAACGATTTTCAGTTTCGGCCCATTTTCCATCGCAGTTTAGTCAGAAAATTCCTGTGCGCTAACCAGGAGGAATTTTTGAGCGATTTATGCGGTAGCGCGTTCCTAAGAGGTAAGGCTTCGTTTTTTGTGTTGATCACTTTGCTCCGTTTCGCACTTTTGACACGGTTCCCGAGGCTTCTATGACCCTCTTTTTGCTGTGGTGTGTTTTGGACAGCATCAACTTCTCCGATTTATATCTTGAGCTAGGAGCGTCGGATCAAGGCGTATAAGTAGTCAATTTCGATCTACTCGTCGCAAGGAAAGCAACCGTAATTTTTCTGGATTTTTCGAAGCACTGTACAGAGGTGAAAAACTCCTCTTTTTTCGTGTTGTTTGGAAAACAGCAAATACTGTATTTTTGGGACTTGTATTTATACCGGGTGCGTTGTTCTGTACAGCTGTGCACTGTTTTCAGTGAGTTGCGGGATTAGAGGACTGTGGACAGCTAGGAGACTATTTGGGTGTGTATTGCGCTTTTCTAGGTGGGTGGTTGTTGCTTACCTCATTTTTTACTAACTCACTAGGAGTATTAGAGATCCCCTATTTCAAAACTAATAATCGGTATTCCAATTGTGAATTTCATGAGTAGACCCCACAAATTATATGACAGCTTATTTATGTTAAATGGGGACACTGTTGTTGGGACAAATGCTATATCATAATCTTGCATGCAAATGACTTATTATGTCGGTACAGTAAGATCCATCTTTTCAAAATCTGACACTTTTCTACAGTTTTAAAAGAGGACAATTGCATGCTTGTATGGACATCTAGGTAGGCCACTATTTATTGCTACACTATCATGTTGGGACTTGACTTAGGAGAAACCATGATTGTTTCCTTTCTCCTTCTCATTTAGACTTTTGAGTCTGGTTGCTCGGGTTCGAGCAGGGGTTTGGGATAGTGTAGTCGGGACCTTGGAGTCCGGGACAGATGGTACTTGGTTGTGGATTGTGGGGCATTGTGGTAACCGCGGATATTAGGCGGTTAGCCAGATGTTGATTACTTTATCAGGCTTTGGACTTATGGGGTATTGCGGCGACCTTGGACATCAGGCGGTTGACCGGATGTTTACTTGTGCATCATATTGGGGATCGGGGTTTTCTCTAGTGGATGGTGTTTCCCACTTATTGAGTATTATGGCATCAGATCAGGATTTTCTTTAGTGGATGGGTTTTCCCACTTTGATCAGAGTCGTGATCCAGTCCTGCTGTTTTATGGCACTTATGATACTTATTACTGAGATACTTTACTCGTGTGGGTCGCTCCCCTCGAGTGCCACTCCGGAGTGTGCGACAGACAGGCTTTGAGTCCTTGAGACTCCTTTTCATCGGTGTTATGCGTCGGCCAGCATACCCGATACGGCAAGGCACAGCAGGCAGTACCAGTTCTTACTGGTTCATTGATTGGGTTATTTCAGGCAGGCATGTTAGGTATTGATGCATACATTCAGTCACTTCGTTCTACATGGCATTTAGAGGCATCGTAGTGGTAGTTCCCCTTTTTATCAGCAGCCTTTATAGCTTACCACTGTTCTTTCCTTTTGCCTCTAGTAGTCCTAGTGGGTCCGTCAGAGTTGAGGATTTACCCACTAGGGGGAGGCTACTGGTTTATCTAGTAGTTCTCACCCCCCATTGTTGTTTTCTGTCTTTTTCCCTTTGTTTTGCAGAGTCGTCTGCGGGAGCTGCTAGGCCATCGGCAGCTGATCGAGGTAAGGGGATCGCTGAGTAGGTAGATCTCCTGTGAGGCTGTGAGCTGCTTTTAGACAGATGTTGTACCCTCCACTCAGACTGTTGTATTATTCCTTTATTTTAGGTCTGGCTTAGCCAGCTGGTTATACTATTTTGGTAAGCTGGGAGATTATTGTATTTATTACAGCTTGTATCTTATTTCCAGTATGAGATTATTATGTAGTTCTTTTTAGTTCAGCTCTGTATTATGCTCTTTTATTGTACATCTTATATCTGAGCAGGTTACCAGCGCTTCATGTACGCGGGAAATTCCGTGTGCACGGCAGATCTGTAGACGGACCCGGGTTCTGGTTTACACCCCGGGGCGTGACAGTGAACCCCTATTTCGTCCCCCGCGGCTCCGATGATGACCCCGCGAACACGGCGACTGCGGCGTCGACCCCGTGAGTACGATAACGGCGGCGGCGGCCTCCCGTTTAACAACGGCGGCGGCGGCTTCCCGTTACCACAAAACCCACATCGCCCGACAACCGAACAACCACCACCCAAACCCTCGACCCCATAGAAATTGCAAAAGAAGGAAAACAACAAGAGGGTTTGCCCCGATCGCTTACCGTGATCCCGCGAGGAAGGAGAAGGTGGATCGTCCCTCTCGTCACCAACGTGATGCTCCATGAGAGATGGATTCGCCCCCCTTTCTTCTCCTTTTTCTCACGCTCCCCTAATTCGGATTTTATTTCGAATTTCGAACCCCCCTCTCCGTTCAAGCTCTCCAAAAGAAAAGAAAAGGGGTTACTACAAAGAGGGGTGCTATTTATGAAATACCTCCAATCAACCCTAGGTCAAGATCCGACTCAAATTTTCTCGAAAATCATGCAAATTGCCATGCACGAATCTCGGTGCACTTTACAATCACCGGGAGCTTCAAACCCCAATTCCGAGAGATCCGAAAGTCCGATTTCAGATCCGATCGCACCGCCGTTCATCATTTTGCGAGCTCTACCACCTAAAAATACCCGCAAACCCCGACGGTCAGCCCAGAAATTCTCGAACCTCAACCCCCCCCCTAACAACTAAAAAGATTCGATTAGGACCCCAAAACGGAAAACCGGAAGGTCGAGGTAAACAAAACAAATAAAATAACCCAATGACATAAATAAGATAAAAGAAACCGATCATAGAAAGATCCCGTCCGATCGCCTCGAAAAGCGTGCCGGCCACTTAGCACGGATTCCGATGCACCACTCAAAGACAAACGCTTTGACCCCCATTCCGGGAGATCCGTAAATCGGAATCCGAATCCGTTCGCATTGTCGTCCTCCGTTTTTCGAGCTCAATCGCAGAAAAATACCCGCGGTCCAGGCCAGTCCATTGCAAAAAACACAGTGAAAGGTTTTCCTAACAACTCCGTCATAAAAAGAAGGTATCCAAAGGCATTGGAACGCCAGGACTCTACAGCACCTGACGCTTCTCGCAGTCGATCACCGCTTGATACTTAGTGAGCCAATCCATTCCAAGTACCACATCGTACTCCTTTAATGGAATGACCACCAAATCCCAAGGGCAAGAAAGCCTCCCCAACCTTATCGGGCAGGAAGGTACAAGGTTGCGGGCCTCCAAGGGTCCCCCCGCGGTTTGGACCGACAACAAACTTTGTAGAGGTCTCTCCTCAAAACCATGTGAAAGTACAAAGTCGCAAGATATGAAAGAGTGGGTTGCTTCGGTATCGAAAAGAGTTCTAGCACGGTAAACAGAAATTAAAGTGATACCTGCTACAACGTCCTCTGGCGGGTCCGCCTCCTGGCGGGTCATCGAGTAAACTCTGCTGCCTGGTTGTGGTGGCCTTTCTCCTTCTGGTCGAGGTGTTGGAAGTCTAGAGACCGATCCCATCGGGGCTTTCCCCCGTCCTGTATGCTGCGGCGCCGGCGTAGAAGCTGTTGAAGATGTCGATCCCTGGTTCATGGGGCAGTTGAAGCGGAAATGCCCCTGCTTGCCGCAACGGAAGTAGTGGTCTTGCCTTCTGGAGCACTCTGTCACCCGGTGTGCCCCGCCGCAGATAACGCAAGGCCTAGCATCCGATCTCTGTCCTCCCATTGGTGCGCTCCTGGTTCTCTGTTGGGATCTCCACCGTTTAGAGGGTCGACTCCCGCTGGAAGAGCCTCCCCCGGAGTAAGGCTGAGATCGCTTCCTATCCTCATGCTGAGTAGAGCCTCCCCCTCGAGCGCGTGTAACGGCGAAGCTGCGCTCCACAATGGTGGCCCGGTCGACCACCTTCTGAAAGGTGTGCAAGTCTGCCGCTTGCACCACCTGGAAAATGTCGCTGCGCAACCCGTCCACGAAGAGTTGGGCTTTGTGAGACTCGTCCCGAATGACAAAAGGGACGCAGTTCTCCAGCCTCACGACCTCTCGCTGGTACTCCATGACGGTTCGGCTTCCCTGCTTGATATGGTTCAGATCATCCTCCAGTTGTTGCTTGACGCTGTTGGAGAAGAACGCCCCGAACAGCTCTTGCTTAAAAGTGGTCCATGATGGGAGGGCGGTACCCTTCGAGGAGTCAGGGCGTACCATCTTCCACCACATGCGGGCATTCTCCTCGAGGAAGTGGACGGCCAGGGGAACCCGCTCGTACTCCTCCATCAGTAAGTCCTCGAACAGCTTCTCCATCGTGTCCACCCATTTTTCAACGACCCAGGGGTTGGTCATCTCCCCCTCGAACACCGGCGGGTCGTACTTCCTGAAATCTGCTAGGTTGGCTCGCACGCGGTCTCGCTCGGTCGACGGAGCAGACCCTTCCCCCGTGGCAGTGGCGGCCACAGCGGGAGAAGGCGTCACCACGGTCTCCACTGAAGTACCTACGGCAGTGGTCCCCGGCGTCGGTCTCGCAGCTGCTGTCGAAGGGGCTACCTCAGGCACCGTTGGTTGGACTAACGGTACCTCGGGTGCCGTGGCCCGAGTAGGGGCAGCCCCCGTCTCGGCATCCGTCACCGGCGGTCCCGTCGCTGGTGCAGTTGGCCCCGGAGGAGGGCCCTGGGCGACCACTACCGTTGCAGCTGGCTACTGCTGCTGCTGCTGCGTCAACTGGCGCACATGGTCTGTGAGGGTCGCCAATTGACCCGCCATCTCCCGTAGTTGCTGCCGCAGAAGCTGGTTCTCTGCGGTCGCTGACGCTGCTGCGTCCGCCCCTGCATCCTCAGTGGAGGATCTAGTTCTGGCCATGATCTGAACACATGCACAACACAAGTCACTTCTAGACTCAGCTAAAGTAGCACCTCAAACAATAACGAGAAAAGGTATTCTACTATTTCCCCCCCCCGGACCACTCGCGTTCTACGCATCTATACAATGTTCATCTCATTAGTTAGTAGCTAGGGTGTTGTGTTCCGCGGATGTTGGACTCCGACTACTTTGGTTAAAGTCTTTTCTCTGATACCATCTTAATCTGTCACGCCCCGGGGGTTTAAACGTGCGGAAGGGTAGCCACCGATGCTCCCAAACTTACATATACATATATATATATATATATATATATATATATATATATATATATATATATTCCGATGCGTGCCCAGACCCGCCGCATATACAAATTCACTCTGCAAACGGGCAGAGTCTCCTTTGTATATGCTCGGCGCCCTGACTACAAAGTCCATATCATCATACCTTTAACCACACTAGATCAATCACCAAATACATACAACTATTTTCCACAAGTAGTAAAGAGGCCGACTATTTTTGAAAGGATAAAACCGCAGGATTTTGAAAGCAGTGCCCACACGACACCCAAGTTTTACAAACCATTTCGAAATCCATAAATCCATAGGGTTTTGAAAATGGTGCCCACACGACACCCAGGTTTTACAAAACTATTTTCGCAATACTTTCACTTTTCTTGTTTTTGTAGTTTGAAAGCGGCCAATCAAGAGAATTAAAGACAAGCACCCATCCAGAAAGGTATGAAAAATAGCCCAACATCCACGTCGACCCCACGGGGGTATCGAAATCCACAACAAGCTACTATGAGTAATAAAATGAACAATGAAGGAAAAATAGTCAACATCTGCAGCCTCGAAGGGCCAGAAGATCACTCGCGCGGCCTCACCAACGCCCTAGCACTCGCCCCTGGACGAACCTGTCACGGAGTGGGAAGTCAGTGACCAGAAATAAAATGCAAAAGCAATAAGGGCTAAAAAATAATGCAAACCACAGTAAAACCAGAGCAACCGCCCTCCTCAACGTGCAACCAACAGTGAAAAACCTTGTACAATCCAAACCGGGCACCTCCCCCGGCAACCACACCGAGCACCTGCCTCGGCAACCCCGCCGAGCACCTACCTCGGCACTCCGCCGAGCACCTGCCTCGGCACCACCGCTCACACCCCCCACCCACGAGGGCCCCCATTACGTCACCATTACGTGGGGTACACGGGTCAACGTACCACTTTTCTGGAAAAGCACACCCTTGCGGTGGCCAAACCGCTGGTGTGCGTGTAGCAATCTCGAGCCTCGTAACCTAGTATATAAATAAATAGCTTAAACAGGGTTAGCAATATAAACAGGTAATCATATTATTTTCCACCTTTGCCCAAACATGCAATTTCTATAACCTACACCTCTTCCCAAGTAACCATGGAAAGGTACCCACCTTGTGTGTGACCACCAGCGTTCAACTTGTCCGTGACTGTGTGCCCACGAACCTACAACGTCCCGTCCCCCCTGAAGAAACATCAAAATACTAAGACTAGATGCCGAAAACACTACAAGTTGACTCAGAACAGGAAAAACCGACGTGGTCCTAGACCCTGACGGTGGCTAGGCTAAACCCGCGCGGCGAAGTCCCCCGCACGGCACCAACCCGTGCGGCGCGCACACCTCCTGCGGACGGCCCCGCGCGGCCCCGACCCGCGCGGCGCGGCCTGTCTACGGGCGGCCCCGCGCGGCACCAACCCGCGCGACGTGCTGCCTGCGCGGCACGCTGCCAGCAGGCAGCCCCGCGCGGCGCCCTGCCGCGTGCGGCGCGCTGCCTGCAGGCAGCCCCGCGCGGCGCCTGTTAATTATTTTAGTTTTTGCGTATTTCGTGAAAGTGTTTAAGTCTTGAAGATTGAAGATGAAGAAGCTTGGATCACATACCTCAATCTCAAGAAAGAAGAATTCAAAATGATCAGGTAAGTTTAACTAAACATTATTGGTGATCTGAATACTTCTTATAATGTAGAAACATTTGGATGGATTTTTAATCGCATAAAAATCAAAAACTGGACAAGTTACATGTTCAGGATCCGGAACAGGGGACTACAGTCCGGACCCCGAACGTTGGTAGTTCATGCACAAATCCAGTCCTGAACATCCCTGTTTCGTTCCGGACCCCGAACGTGGATTTTGCTAAAACTACATGAACAGTCCGGACCGTGAGATTTTGTTCCGGACCCCGAACGTGGAGTTTGAAGAAACTGCATGAACAGTCCGGACCGTAGGATTTCGTTCCGGACCCCGAACCTTGATTTTTCAGGAATTCTCTGGAAAACAACGACAGTCCTGAACGAGCCTAATCCGGTCTGGACCGTCGTGCGGAAAAAATTCTGTTACAATCAGTTTTTGATTCTTATCCTCTTCCAATGGTTTCTAACTTATAAGTAAACCCTAATTTCATCTTTTAGGGTAATCCACGATAAGTTTTATACTCCGGGAAATGACGGAAAAATATTAACGGAGAAAAACTTATAGATCCACATATAGAGAAGAAAGGAAATAACTAGATTTAATTCTATGTTTCTTCATCTATATTAATTAATTTGATTCTAGGTTTTCATACTCAGATTTTGAGTAGAATCAAATTAATGAATACTTAGATGGCATTTCCGATCTATCTTTGATCTAAGTATTCGGCGGATCATCACCACCAACAAAACAACGATTTTCCCCAAAATCGGCGCGTGGATTCGCGTGGCCTTGTGGATTCAAGGTGCTACCGCTCTCGTGGATTCGGAGCGGGGTACGTTCGTGTGATCGAGACGTACTACCTGGTGGAGACCGTGGATTCGGTCAGACGTCGTGGACTCGACGTTGGACGCCGTGGATTCGGCGTTGGACGCAAATCGTGGATTCGAGGCGCGTTGCGGAGCGAGCGGAGAAGATCAACTCGGAGCGTATGGAAAAAGGTTGAGTCGTCTGTGAGTGCGTTATATCACCTTTGTACGTGTTATAATCTTAGTTGATTTCACCGTGTTATCGGTCCCGTGGTTTTTTACTCCTAGTTTTGGAGTTTTCCACGTAAAAATCTTGCGTGTTATTTTCATTTCCGCATTGGGTTTTTATTACGCAAATATTTTTGAGTGTTTATCGTTTACACCTATTCACCCCCCCTCTAGGTGGTTTTTCCCCTATTTAGATCCTTATTATAAGCATAACCCAACAATTGGTATCAGAGCGGGAATAGGGTTGTAAACAATGGTTGAAGGTGGAAACATCAACAGACCCCCGTTGTTCGATGGAACAAACTATGCCTACTGGAAAGTGCGGATGAAAGCCTTTTTAATTTCCATCGACGAACGGGTGTGGCAATCTATCGAGTTAGGATGGTAAAATCCAACTGAAGTTATTGTTGATGTTCACACCATCAAACCTAGGTCGAAATGGACCAAGGAAGAGATTGACTCATCTTCTTACAATGGCAAAGGAATTAACGCCTTATTTAATGCTTTGTCGCAAACTGAGTTCTCTCGCGTCTCGGCATGTGAGACTGTGAAAGAAATCTGGGATGTTCTACAAGTTACACATGAGGGAACAAACCTTGTGAAGATTCAAAAACTGCAAATGCTTACGAGCAAGTTTGACTCTATTTTCATGGCAGGAAATGAATCTTTCACAGATTACTATACGCGATTGCAAGACATCGTGAATACATGTGCTAACTTGGGAGAGAAAATTCCAGAATTTAAAATTGTAAGAAAGATTTTAAAGACTCTTCCTGAAAGATTTCGTTCCAAGGTTACGGCCATTGAAACTATTAAACACCCGGACGAAATCCGTGTAGAAGAATTAGTTGGTGCACTTCAAGCATATGAAATGACATTTTCTACTAACTATTCTTCTGGAAAAGCATCTTCTTCTAAGTCTTCAGGTTTTACGCTGAAAACAACAAAAGAAGAAGACGCGGATTCATCCTCCTGAGACGATGACGAGAACCTATCTATGGAGGATTTTGAGAAGCAACTTGCTCTCTTGACAAGAAAATTTCGCCGAAACTTTCGAAGGGGTAATTCAAGTAAAACTTCATCCTTCGTAAAGTCGAAGAAAGGCAAAGGTTCTTCAAGCTACAAGTCAAGAAAGCAAGAGAGTTTTTCAAAGGATAAGAAAAGCTCAGAGGGACAAGTCCAATGCTTCAAGTGCCGAGGGTACGGCCATATCTCAACGGAGTGTCCCAATAAGAATCCGTCAAAGAAGAAAGCGATGCAAGCCGTCACTTGGGATGACACCTTAACGTCAAATGAGTCATCTTCCAGTGATGAAGAAAACAACGCAACGGCATTCCACGCGTCCACAACTTCACCTTTCGTGTGCTTTATGGCAAGTACATTCGATTCCTTGTCCAACTCCTCCCAAGTTGAAAAGAATTCAACGGACAACGAATCGAGTAATTCCGAAGGTGAAGACTTTGCTTTTGCCTACTATAAACTTTTAAAGGATTCAAAGAAACTGGCAAAGCAAAACAAGGGGTTGAGAGGGAGATTGCAGGATCTCGAAGAAGAAGTAAAAAGGGCAACTTCTCTCTCAACCAGTCTTGAAGTGGAAAGGGATAACCTGATAAAAGCAAATGCTTCACTTCAAGAGAAAAATGAGCATTTCGAGAAGGAACATGTAAAAATGGTTGATAAAGCTGGTTACTTCTTGAAGCTCTACTCCGAGGCTCGACAAGATAAAATTGAAATGACGAAGACCATTTTCCAACTTAAAGATGATTTAAAGAGATTTTCTTCTGGAAGGAGCAAGTTGGATAAGATGCTTGGTCTTGGTCAAACAAACCGTTTCGGCCTTGGATACAATCGAACTGAAGACAATCCTAGTTCGGTTGGGACAGTTTTTGTGCCCCAGTCGGTATCTCCTCCTCCGACGACGGAATTCACTGCAATCAACGACAACAACCTTACTTCATCTACTTCGGGATCGTCAAGTACAAAGGTATGTTTTCGTTGTGGTTATGCAGGGCACATAAGAAGAAATTGCAAGATTGGAGCGAAAAGATCACATCAAGCACCTCTTGCAACTACTACCAATGAGTTCACTCGGAAATCAAAGAAGGATTTTTCAAAAGAAAAGAACATTGGTAGTACATTAAACAAGACGACGACGTCAAGAAAAAGCGATGAATCAATCAAGACGCTTTCACCTAGGAGAATAACTTCACATTCATTGTCGACGCAGTCCAAAAAGGTTTGGGTGCGCAAAGGTGAAATCTTCCCTTGTCTTGTTGTTCATACTTCTTTACATGCTTATGACAACTCGTCTTGGTATCTGGATAGTGGATGTTCCCGTCACATGACCGGTGACAAAAACAGTTTTCAAACTTTAGAGAAAATCTCCGGAGGACATGTTTGTTGGGTTATGTTAAAATATGGATCTAAATAGGGGAAAAAACACCTAGAGGGGGGGTGAATAGGTGTAAACAATAAACACTCAAAAATCATTGCGCAATAAAACCCAATGCGGAAATGAAAATATAACACGCAAATTTTTACGTGGAAAACTCCAAAATCGGAGTAAAAAACCACGGGACCGATAACACGGCGAAATCCACTAGAATTATAACACGTACAAAGGTGATATACCGTACTCACAGACGACTCGACCTTTTTCCAAACGCTCCTAGTAGATCTTCTCCGCTCGCTCCGCAACACTCCTCGAATCCACGATTAGCGTCCAACGCCGAATCCACGGCGTCCAACGTCGAATCCACGGCGTCCAACCGAATCCACGGTCTTCACCCAGTAGCACGTCTCGAATCCACGAACGTACCTCACTCCGAATCCACGAGAGCGGTAGCACCTTGAATCCACAAGGCCACGCGAGTCCACGCGCCGATTTTGGGAAAATCGTTGTTTTTGGGTGGTGATGATCCGCCGAATACTTAGATCAAAGATAGATCGGAAATACCATCTAAGTATTCATTAATTTGATTCTACTCAAAATCTGAGTATGAAAACCTAGAATCAAATTAATCAATATAGATGAAGAAACATAGATTTAATCTCGTTATTTCCTTTCTTCTCTATATGTGGATTTTTCTCTTTTTGACCGTATTTTTAGATTACCCTAAAAATGAATCGTATGGTTTATTTATAGGTTAGAAACCGTTGGAAGAAGATAAGAATCAAAAACTGACCTAATCTGGAATTTTTCAGGGACGACGGTCCGGACTGGAATTGGCGGTCCGGACTGTCGTGGCTAAACAGACAATTTCCAGAAAAACATACGTTCGGGGTCCGGACTGAAATACCACGGTCCGGACTGTTCATGCAATTCTTACAGAATTCACGTTCGGGGTCCGGACTGAAATACCACGGTCCGGACTGTTCATGCAATTCTTACAGAATTCACGTTCGGGGTCCGGACTGTCATACCACGGTCCGGACTGAAATTGCGCACGAACTACCCTATGTTCGTGGTCCGGACTGTAGTGCCCGATCCGGATCCTGAACATGTAATATGTCCAGTTTTTTATTTTTATTCAATTAAAAAATCATCCAAGTGTTTCTACACTATAAGAAGTATTCGGATCATCAAAATTAATTAGTTAAACGTACCTGATCCTTTTGAATTCTTCTTTCTTGAGATTGAGGTATATGATCCAAACTTCTTTATCTTCAATCTTCAAGACTTAACACTTTCACGAAATACGCCAAAACAAATTCCTTAACAATCTCCCCCTTTGGCGGTTTCGTGACAAAACAGAGAATCCACTCAAGAAAATTCAAAAAGATATTTTTGTTGCTATCACCATACAACAAAAATTTACATTTGAGAACCAGTAAATAAGTACATGAGATAAACTCCTAAAACAGACTCTAGAGTTAGACATCTGTACTCTCTGCAAAAGAAATCATTTTTGACAGAAGAGATCGTTAGATACCTCAAGAATATTTAGCATTCAAAACCAAACAGAGATAGAGTTTATACTCACTATGACATTTATGAACTCAGATATGTATTAAGATTTCATAATCAGAAATAGACATATCTTCTAAGCAATAAAATCCAAATGTCATAAGTTTGTTAGTAATCAAACAACTTGTTAGTAATAATACATGCCCAAATAGTTAGTCAAATAGTTAGTCGAAGCATGCATGCAATCACAATACAAAACCAAAAGTTGCTTTGATACTTACCTTTCATAGTTCAAAGTTTATAGTTCTCTCAAACCATTGTTCCAATTGTTCTTATATCTCTCCCCCTTTTTGTCACTAAAGTTGCCAAAATTACAAAAATTAAGAAGAAGAGGTTAAAGTTCAAAAACTTTGAGAACTAAATTAAAAAAAATGAGAAACCTGCAAAACAAAAATGATTAGTAAGAATCAATCATCGGACTCAGAGTCCTCAGAGCTCGTACAGCCCATCTTCGAGAACATTTTCTTCATTAACTTTTTCATTGACGTGACCTTCTTCGTCAAAGTGATTTGAGCTGCTGTAATGAGTTCAAGCTCATCGGAAATTCTCTTATGTTCCTTTGTAATCTGTTCTTGCTCAAAGGATAGGCGTTGTTGTTCCTTATAAATGGATGTTGTTGGTTTTTAAGGATCCACAAGGATCTAAATAGGTACTATCAAACAACTAGAGGGGGGGTGAATAGGTGTAATACTTATAAAACCAAATCTCAGTGCAAAATAAAAACCAATGCGGAAATAAAAAATAGCACACCGAGATATACGTGGAAACTCCAATCCAGGAGAAAAACCACGGGACCAACACGCAATAGCAATCCACTAAAAATAGAAGAATAACAAGGTGATTACCGACTCCACGGACTCAAACCCCTCCTTCAGCTTCTTCGGACCTTGCGCTCACCGATCGGACGTCCACGCAATAACAATCCACTAAGAAAAGAAGAATAACAAGGTGATTACCGTCTCCACGGATTCAACCCCTCCTTCAACTTCTTCGGACCTTGCGCTCCACCGATTGCACGTCCACTGCACACGTCGAATCCACGAACGCCACTCGAATCCACGAGCACACGTTTCGAATCCACGAAACGCCTTCAACACATCGAATCCACGATGCTACGTCGAATCCACGACGCAAATAGCCGATAAAGAATATAGGCTCCGATGGTGATCCTTTGCTTAGATTCTCATTGAGGAACCGTAGAAGAAATCTCTAAGCAAAGACTAGATCAATTCGACAAAAGATAGATCTTGGAAGAACCGTCGAATTGACCTAAAAGAGGCGAAAGAGAAGAACGGTAAAAACTAGCCTCTAGGGTTGCTCTCGAGTGTTTCTGAATTGATCGGTAAGTATCGAGAAACCCTAAGTGTCTATTTATAACCCTTGGAAAAAGATAAAAGTCGGTTTAGTAATTTTATCCCGATAGGGCATTGTGTACCGGTACCAAATAACGTGTTCCGGTACGCAATGGTGCAAACACAAATTTTTCTATTGTGTTCCGGTACGCGAGTCCGTGTTCCGGTACGCAATGCAATTTACAGAAAATTCTGTGTCGGGTTTGAGGAACTCAAAGTGTGGTTCCGGTACGCAATGTAAAAACTGATTTTTCCAAGATAAGCTTTATCCAAATCAAACCTAGTACCGAAATCCAAACTTAAGAAAGGTTGTAAGTTAAAACCAAGTTCCTAAAACCAAGTCTAAACCGGGTTTCAATCATTTCCAGATTCCAATGATTATAAATGAACTTAAATCACCATGGTTTAATTAACCATACCTGAGTGTTATCTTGAGCTCATGTTGAATCTTCAAAGAGTCTTCGAAAACTGATTTGACAATTTGATCCCTTTAAGACTCCGACTCAACTCATGAAATATGCCAACACAAAAAGCCGTAACAATCTCCCCCTTTGGCAATTTCGTGACAAAACCCAAAAATACATAAAACCGCTCAAGTCACTCATCTTAAACCAAAAAATCGAAACTCAATGTTATCACCAAAACATTGATTTTCTTTGCGTGAAAGATCCAATAAATACAAATTACATTTGAACCAAACAGTCCTAGAACATACTCTATGACTTAGGACTTGAAATCTTAAAGTGATGTAATTCCTGCAAAACAAAACTCCAAACAAAATCAAACATTAGTCGTTAGAAATTAAAATCCTACATTTGATTCGTCTTCCATTTGGTTCTTTTGTTTTTTCAGCTTTTTGTTTTGTGGCTCTTTCAATCTTTTCTTTATCTCCCCCTATCTTGAGCATCGATGTTCTTCATGTTCTCCATGTTCTTCCCCTGTCTTGAGCATCTATGTTCTCCCCCCTTTGTGATGCAATCATTATTTTCTGTCTCCCCCTTTTTATGATATGTCCATTATTTCCGTTCTCCCCCTTTTTGTCACAAATTGTCAAACAGTTAATATAAACAAAAGTAAAAATACTAGGAGGATAAGTTCTTAGTTACAAGACGATTAGAGTTCTTGTTCATCACAAAGTGAAAAGGAAATGAAAACCAAAAGCAAGAAGGAAAAGAAATCACTCATCCTCATTTGAATCATCATCATCATCATGTGATGTTGGTCCATGCGATGTACTCGGTGCTGTTGCGCCAGTGACCACATCATCATGTTTACACCCAAGGATATCGAAGATTTTCTTTAAACCATCCTCAAGTTTCTTGAAGCCTTGTTCCATCCTTTGCTCCATCTTTTGCTTTAATGAACGAACATCCCGATGCAAGGTTTGAAGAGTTATGACCTCATCTGGTTCAGGAGATTCTTGACGAGGTGGTGCACTCACTGTCGCTTCACTTGCATAGGCCTTTGTATGCCCAAATGTCTTCAAGGTGCTAATTGACTTGGCTAAAGTGATTCCATCAATTGCCCCCAAGCCATAATCATATTTGGCACAAGAAATGTCCACTCCGTGATCTTCCAGAATACTAGTAATCAAGATTGGATACGGTAGAAGGTCACGTTGCCTTGATACCTTCAATGACATGTACCATTTGCTGCCAAATGAGAAATGGAATGTTGGTGTTAATTCCATTTGCACTTTCCGGGTGACCGAGGAAAAAAGAGAAGTAACAATCGATCCCATCGAATCCTTTTGGTCCCCAGTGTGGGCAATAGGTTGTAGCATACAATTAAGGACAAAATATGATATTCTGGTTTTAGGTCCTTTGATTCAACATATGATCTGTTCGTGTGCGTCCCTGTCTTGCAAATAGAGTCCACAATCATATCCCAATGGGTATCATGTTGGAAATTACCATCAGTGTAATAAAGACCAGTAGTGTCAACAGCTAATCCAAGGTTTGCACCAATTACTGCTGGAGTAATGTCAAACTGACGTCTCTAACTGTTGTTTCAAAGACGAAGGCTCCGGTGGTCATGGTCTTTTTGAAGTATGTTACCTCGCATGTAGAACTCCCTGATGATCTCCACACAAAAACCCATCTTAGGTTGAACTCTGCCAAGTGGCCGAATATGGCTTCGTTCCAAAAGCCTTGCAAAGTCTGGCACCTCACGACATAGCTCGTTAAAGTTCACGTGTCGCTCTCCAATGCATGTGCGGTTTGCAAATCTGGCACGGCGTTTTGCACTCACATGCAGTTCACTTTCATCAACATTTGATCTCCGTTGAGAGCGCTCGCGTATTACCGGTCCACCGGTACTTCTACGCGGAGGAGAATCCGCACCCTTCTTTTTCCTTGAAGCCAAAGGTGCTTTCCCCTTTCCTTGAACTGATTCCTCTTCATATTCTGAGGAATGTTCAGAATCTGAGCTAGTTGAATCCTCGTTGCGTGATCGCTTGGTAGCCTTTTTCTTTCCAGAACCGCGACCACGTCCACTTCCAGTGGCCATCAAAACCACTAGTGCAAGAAGCCATGAAAATGCCATTCCTACAAAGAACACAATGCACTATGATTTGATCGTATAGCAAGGCTTAAACATGTCTAAGAAACATTCTAAACATGTCACAATTGATGATTCATCATTTAAAAATTATTTACATTAAAAGCCCTAATTCTCAATTTCTTTTATGCTAAGAACATATGAAAATGTTAGATTCAATCAAATAAGCATGGAAACATGAATCTAATTAGATAGAAAGCAACCGTATATGTTCTAAACATGAATTAAGAGTGATTTAAGCAAGAGATTTCATTTGGAGTAAGGATCAACTCAAAAATCCCAAAATAAACATCAAAACCTAAAAACTAGGGTTTTGAAACAAAGTAAGCAAGATGAATGAAGAAACTTACAAATCAAAGCAACAAATCACTTGATCTTGATGAAAAACCCCTTAGAGATGTTTTAGAGAGAGAGAGGGAGGGTTTTGAAGTGGGAGAGATGAAATAAAAACATTGTAGTCTCGGATATAAGGAATCCAGATCGCGTACCGGTACCAGAAGTCGCGTACCGGTACGCAGTGTAAAAGCCGAAAAACCATCGTTCGGGATCCGGATTGACAGGCAGGGGGATCCGGATCCGCAATGTAGTTCCGGTACTAAAAATGTAGTACTGGTACGCAAGTGAAAAACCAGAAAACTTCACATTCGGGATCCGGATTGGATTTTCTAATCCGGATTGGATTTTCAGGTACTAAAAAGCAGGTACCGGAACAACAGAGCCAAAAAGCAAAAATTTTCTGAGACAAATCCAATTTTGAAATCTTTTTCAAATACCGATTTGTATACAATCAAGAAATCCATTTAAGTGCTTTGAAAAACAATGAATTCACATAGATGTCATTCAATCCAATTAATTATAAAAATTAAAAAGATTTACTCCAAAATCATGAAAAATAAAGGTAAAACATTATAAACCGTTTTTCATGTTATATTCATCAAACACAAGTCATCAAAAATAATCTTGAGATCCAAAGTCTATCAAGATGTAACGGATTTACAAAGATGACTTACGGAGATTTCCAAACGACATCAATCTTGAATTCTACCCTTTCAAATTGAGATAAGCACTAAAATACCTAAGGGTGGCTCTTTGAGCATCTTTCAACTATCACCTTATACCAACCAGGAGATTGTTCAAATATGAACTTTGAATTAAATCTCCGAATGCTTCTACTAAAAAATTCTCATAAAATATTATCCAAGCATCCATAGCATGTGGTAGCTTCACACACAAACCGGGACGACCGGGGTGGGCAGCTCTTTCCAACATATGGTGGTAGTTTTCACACTCCTTTCGGATGTAACTCTTTCCACATCTTTTATAAATCATTATTTCCTGTAAGAATGCAATCTCTTACGTGAAAGAATTAAATCCAAAATTTTAGTCTATCAGTTGTCTCACGTTTGACACAATGAATTCACACAACCGAGATAGATTAAGCATCTAAAGATCACACATGATTTCTAAAATTTGATGCTTATAATATCAAAAACTCCTATAATGAAGTATCTTCAAGAATGATTATGGAGTAAAGTTGATAATCCATATAAATTAATTTGGAGTGAATAAACGTGAAGCCCCTTTTATTCAATGCACTTGTTCATTAAAAACCTTTTGTTCAAAAAAAACAAAACATAAAAACAAAGAGCATTGAAAACATGTAATGCAGAGATTAAGAAAAATATGAAGGGAAAAACCAATCAAAGCATTACATACAGTCATAAGCTATTTAGAACTTAAGACAAGGAAAGATATCACCTTTCCGAATCCAAAATCGTCGGATTTTGGGTTGTCTTGATTCGTTGTGGCGGGAGTTGATAGCTTTGACTGTCGATCCACCTTAGGTCTTTGCCTCGCAGTGATCCACTTGAATGATTGATGTTGCGGCTCGGACCTTTGGTGGGATGAGTGAACTCCTTTGACTTGATGTATCTTTTGAGTCCCTTGAGTCCGCTCCTTAGATGAAGTTGCCGAAGAATTTTTCTTTCTCTTTTTCGGGCAAACCTTCACCAAGTGTCCTTCAAGTCCACAAAGGTGACACGTCCTTCCTTTCGATTTGATAGTGGAACTTGAAGCCTTCACAGTTTGGTCTTTTTAAATCCCAAACCAACCTTGCTTGTTTGACCTAATAACACACAATCTAGTTTCTTGGAAACGGTTGAAAGCCTTTGTGTCACGCCCCGGGGGTTTTGTTTTAGCGGAAAACGATTCATAGAAAAGTCAACATTTGACGTGTAAATTTTTTTGTTGTAAAAGCGTAACCCCTCTCCCCCGGCGCATGCCCAGACCCGCCACAATACAGGATCACTCTGCAAACGGACAGAGTCTCCCCTGTATGTGCACGGCGTAGCATTCAGTACATGTTCAAACATACACAACCTTTCAATCAGAACAATTATTAACATACAACCAGCAATTCTAACTTATTAAAATATATGGCCGTTCAGTTTGGAAAGGATAAATCCACAGTTTTAAAAGAGCGCTACCCGGTGCTTATGTTTTGAAAGCGAGTTTCGAAATCAGCATTAAAACCACAAGGTTTTGAAAACGGTGCCCACCGACACCAAGTTTTGAAATCCCTTTTTGAAATCCATAAATCCACAGGGTTTGAAACCAGTGCCCACACGACACTTCTATTTTAAAACGGTTTTCGCAATCCTTTCTTTTTCTTTTATCTTTTTTTCATTTTCAAATGGCCAATAACATTCAAAAGGGAGAGTAATGCATAAGAGGATAACAAAAAAAGACAACTCATACCGACATCCACGCCGACCCCACGAGGGTATCGAGAACCTCTCACATAACTACACGTAAATGGAATGCTAGAAAGAAAAGGAATACAGTCCGGGGTCCCCAGCGACCAGTGCTCCTGCCCCGTCCTCACCACCGCCTATGTCTCCCCCCGTCTGAACCCTGTCACAAAGTGGGAAGTCAGTGACGTAAAAGTAGTAGAGCAGGAGAATATAATAAAACAAACCGTGAAGACAACCGGAGCAACCACCCCCCCCCCCTCAAGGAGGAAGGGCAACCTGTACACCTGTATCCTGTAATACCCGGACACGTCGGACAACTAAACCGACGGCCCATACCGTATGCAGAAACCCGACCACGTCGGACAGCTAAAACCGACGGGTCGCACCGCTCGCACCTCGGCGCCTCAACCCCACCACTAATAAGGGGCCCCACTACGTCACCTCGTGGGTATACACGGTCAGAGACCACTTTTCCGGAAAAGCGCACCTTTGCGGTGGCCAAACCGCGGGTGCGCGTGTGGCAACCTCGAGCCAAGTAACCGTAACCACCATCATGTCAGCATCATAATATAATAACAAAAGTAATGCGGTAAAGTGCATAATTGAAAAACAAGGTAATAATACGCGCACTCGACGGTGGCCCGCCGACATATAGTGATTAAAAAGAGAACAACCATCGGTAACCAACGCTAAACGCTATAGGAAACTCACTATCATGCATAAGTTATCGCCCATCGTCATTTAAACCCAGTACACTAAGAATGGACCTGTCCCATACGATAGAATTTAGAGGCTAGGACAAAGTAAATACAAACCACCTGTCACTTGTAGCGGTCAAGGTTCGACTTTCCTCGCGTCCCGACACGCTCGTCCGGTCACACACCTGCCGCACGGGAAAATCAGCGCTTAGATTTTAGGGAAATTTAAAGAAGACGAGAACCCGACCCTCCGTCTAACCCGGTTCGCGGCACCCCGCCCGCGCACGAGACCGCGCGCGTGCCCAGCCCCGTGCGGGTCACCCCCGCACGCAGGGCTGGGCGCAGGCCCGGCCCGTGTGGGTCACCCCCGCACGCAGGCTGGGCGCAGGCCCGGCCCGTGCGGGTCACCCCCGCACGCGGGGCTGGGCGTGAGCCCGGCCCGTGCGGGTCACCCCGCACGTGCGGCTCCCCGCACCGTGCGGGTCACCCCCGCACGCGGGGCTGGGCGTGAGCCCGGCCCGTGCGGGTCACCCCGCACGTGCGGCTCACCCCCGCACCGTGGGTCACCCGCACGCGGGGCTGGGCGTGAGCCCGGCCCGTGCGGGTCACCCCCGCACCGTGCGGGTCCCCCGCACGCGGGGCTGGGCGTGAGCCTAGCCCCGTGCGGGTCACGGGAACGCCGGCCTGGGGAGGGGAGGTGGTCTTCGCACATGCGGCGGATTCCGGAAGATCCGTCGCCTGTGCCATCCCCTTGCGATCGGGACAATCAAGATCAAAAAAGAAACTAAAAGAAAACCTCCGTCTCAACTCGGTTTCGACGACGATGATTGGGAAGGGAGGGAAGTCTCACGCTCGCTGCCAAGTTCCGTGGGGAGGGGGGATCGTCCTTTCCTTCTCCTTGGTTCCGTACCGTTCGCAGGAAAACGGGGTTTCTTTCCCACGCGCTCCGATGGGGAACTTGCGTTGTGCGGGACGAGCAGAGTGGGAAACAAGGGAAAACCTAAGTCTTCTCACACAAAATTGAATCAGTCGGTCTAAGCGGGGCGGGGGGGAAAATAAAGGGGGGACTAAATCCCAATAAAAGAAATCGAGTCCGAACCTGATTATCCTCGAAAAGCGTGCTAAACGCCTGAACCGCTAAGCGATCTTCCGGAATTTTTCGGGAGATTCCGGAGTCGGAATCCAAAAACGATCGCGCCGCCGCGGTCTCCGTTTCGCGAGCTTTATTATCCAAAAATACCCGCGAGCCCCGACGGTCTGCCAAGAACGAAGGAAAAAGAATCACACCCGGACCCCTTAGTCGGAAAAAGGTTTCAGTAAAAACGAGAAGGGACCAAAAAGGAAATAAACTCGCGGTTTACCACCATCACCTCTAAAAACGAGTTTAGTCCTCGAAACTTAAACCGGGTGGTGGTGAAAAGGTCGGGGTAGTACTCCCTCATTCTAGATTCCAGCTCCCAAGTTGCTTCTCGCTCCTCGTGGTTGCTCAGTGTACCTTCACGTAGGGGATAGCTCGGTTCCGACAACGATTTGGTCTCCCTTGCCAGGATCCTCACCGGGGTTTTCTTCGAAGCTTGGGTCCTCCTTCAGTTCGAGTGTAGAAGCATACAGGACGGAGCAGGGTCGGGTCGGAGAGGTTCTTTCGGAGCATCGAGAAGGGAAGACGTCGTGGACTCGGTCGAGGTTCGGTGGGTAGGGCAAGGCGGTAAGCAAACGGGCCGATCCGCTTCAAACATCTCAAAGGCCCCCCAAACCGTGGGCCTAGCTTGCCCCTCAGCCCGAACCGCTTTATCCTCTGGACGGCGAGACCCGCAAGGAAAACGTTGCTCTCCTACTTGGAATTCTAAGTCGCGGCGCCCTTGGTCGCGTAGCTCTTTGGCGACTCTGGCGGTCAGCAGGCGCTGTCGGAGAGGGCGAACCTTCTCTTCCGTTTACTCCACAATCGAGGCCCAAGATTTCCGTTCTCCAGATAGTCCCCCAAACAAAGCGGGGTCGGGCAGCGTCTCCCATATAAGGCCTCGTAGGGAGCATCGGATTGCTGGATGGAGTGTTGTTGTAGTTGGAATTCCATGTGGAGAGGTAGGTGCGTGGACACCGATACCACATCTAGTAGCAGGCGCGAAGCAGGTCTTCGAGGGTTTGTATCCACGCGTCAGACTGTCCGTCGTCCTGAGGGTGGAAGGCGTGTGGTTGAACTGCATTTTGGATTTCATGCCGCTGAAGGCTCTGCCAAA